>JAYKKO010000028.1:0-27698 GCA_037074685.1 Glyphodes pyloalis | reverse complement strand
TACTAATAAGTAACATTTGAAATAAAAAAACACGAAATAAGAGACAAAGAGTACACGTAAAGTTTGTACCTTCTGTTTCGTTGTTTTTATTAGTCTTTGTTCAAGTGTCCAGTGCAGAGCAGTGATTGATCAACAAGTGACATTTAGTTGACTCATGTGCCTAACAGAGAGTTACTACTTATCTCTTTTGTTTTTATGGTTTAAATTAAGCCATCCCTTTCACATCATCTAAGAATGTGGTTAATAAGCATTGCGCATGTGTGCAGTCGCACTCGACCAGCACAGATTTTTCGTTAGTTTTATGAACGTACATGGACTTAGAACGTATAACATATCTATGGTTTTAAATATCATTGCTCACATCGATAATAATTAATTTTTAGTGATTTATTTGTCATGATGCTCGTACTTTATGAAAACTGATGCCGTTAAAACAATTTAGTCATCATAAATAATACGTTGGTGTCAATATCTAAATAGGTAATTCAGTAAATAATAACTCAAAGCGGATTGTTCCACAATTTGATAATGGCTCTTATTTTTCTAACGGATTCATAGTCATAATATGAAGCTAATTAAAATAGCCAATCAAATACCTACAGGAAAAATAATATTCAACTGTGCAAAATACAACCATGAAATATTGGGGCTGACTCATTTTCATAAAAGTATAAATAGATAAGAATGTGTAGTAGGTTATTCTGTATAGTACGCGTCACGTAAAAAGAACGCTGGCGATTAAGCTGCGCATAGGCGATTTATCGATCTATTTGGTGGTATGAGGTGAAGCGCGGGGCGGTCGGGTCACGCGCCGCATGCTTCCCGGTGCGCTATTGGTTCGTCAGTCGACCTTTGCTTTCCGCTCTGTGTTCACGTTCCTTTGCTCCAAAAAATACCATCGCGCACAAAAGTTTTTGAGTACGAAATGATGTTACATAGAGAAGTAAGAAAAATGGTTTATGACGTGTATTGTTTTATGAAGAGAGAGGCAGATAATAATGCAGTTGACAATTTAAAACAATGCTTGAAACGGACCGCAGCGGCTACAAAATGTTCCGAGTCCACCGTGCGACGAATTGTAAGTAGTTCGAAAAATTCGGAATTTCTTACAGTTTTCCGTACTCCTGGCAAAAACAAGAGAATAAAAAAGAAGCCTATAACAGATATTGACTCTTTTGACCAGGGTGCTATAAAAAGAAAATCCACAATTTTCACATCACTGAGAAAGAATTGCCTACCATAAACAAGTTGCGTAGGAAGTTACAAGATGACCTAAATTTCCAAGGATCTGCAGCAAGTCTTAGGCGAATATTAAAGAATTTGGGCTTTAAATGGAAAAAAACAGAAACCAATTGAAAGATTTTAATTGAGCAGTCTCAGATTCGGTTTCAAAGAATTGAATATTTAAAAAAGATAAATTAATACAGAGAAGAAGGAAGACCTATCATTTACACTGATGAATCATACGTTGATAGTTCCCATGCGTCTCACCATTCTTGGACAGACGGTTCCACCAAAGGCTTTAAAAAACCAGTATCGAAAGGTAGCCGCTTGGTCATAGTGCACGCGGGTGGTGAAGCAGGTTTTGTGCCTAATGCTTTGCTGACATTCAAAGCCGGTGTAAAGAGCGGTGATTACCACGACAATATGAATTCGGATAATTACGAGCAGTGGGTACGTAATAAACTGATGCCGAATTTACCGCCTAATTCAGTCGTGGTAGTCGATAATGCATCCTATCATAACAAGCAACTTGATGCTGCACCAACGTCTAATATGAAAAAAGCTGACATGCAAACCTGGCTCCGTTTAAAAGGAATTTTATTTGAAGAATCCATGTTGAAGCCGGAGTTGTACAACTTAATAAAAAAACATAAAGATCAATTCAAGAAATTTAATATTGATGCCATATTTAATGAAGCCGGCCATTCTGTACTTCGTTTACCCCCATATCACCCCGACCTAAATCCCATTGAAATGGTATGGTCCCAAATAAAGGGATATGTAGCCAGCAAAAATGTAAGTTGGAACCTTACACAAATAACTGACTTAGTTAACGAGAAAGTAAGTACAATGGGAATTACAGAATGGGGCAAATTATGCACCAAGGTAAAAGAAATAGAGACCGATTATTGCAAGAACGATTTTGTGGTCGATATGATGACAGAAACATTTATTATTCGCGTAGAGGATAATGATTCTGACATAAATGACGACGATAGCTCAAGTGACAGCGACGACGATGAAATGACCACCGCTTGCACCAGCACCGCATCCTCATCTGGTTTTAACATCACCCACGATGATTTAATGGAAGGAGTGTCAACATTACTGTAATTTATATTTTATATTCTACACTAAAAATACACATTTTTTTTACAATTTAATGATGTTTTTTTCAAATTTTATATCAATAACCAATATATGAAACTCTGAACTAAATGCTTGTGTTGAAGTTAAAAAATAAAACAATATTAGGCCTAGTAATTTTGTACGCGAATGTACCCATGCGCAAACACACCCCCTCCACATTTTTCCAGCGTTCTTTTTACATGACGCGTACTATATTGAACTTTGCTACCGCATGAGAGCTTTCAGTAGGTATTTTATGTATAATAATAGTCACCCGCCTAACTGGTAATTGCCTGTGACGTACAGCTATGCTTGTGCTCGTTGTCTTGGTGTTAGAGATAAGCTTAGTTAGTACGGATATGTAGTCATGAAATAGGTTACATTTTATATTTTTATTTTATTAATACGAACTCATTTCCTTATTCGTAAAAGAATAACCTTAAACTGATAAAAGATTTTTAATTAATGTTAAAAAGTTTCTAAATTACGTGTGGATTTAGAATTGAAATCATATTAATACTGTTACGCGCCACGATCGATGGTGTCTTAGTAACCAGCGCCATCTAGTGTGGAAAGGCGGGACTACAGAGAGTCGAGACGCGTACGCCAGAATTTACTAGAACTATGACCTTGACCGAGCGTACGGCCGGTCAAGGCCGGACTGCGCGCGAATGTTCCGGATGTTTCTGCGTTGGAAGGTTCGGGAACGGCCGCGGCAATATAAAAGGACGGGATTCACCACGACCGGGACAGTATTGAATTAGCGATACAAGTGATTACTTCGAAAGCGATTTTGAAGTGCGACTTGGGAGCGATTGTTATTTTAATTAGTGCGTTTTAAGGTTGTAATTAGTGGCGTTCAATTAAAGTGTGACTTTTGGTAATTTTTATCGGCTGTTTTTATTGTCACGAACCCGAAGCTCGTAACAATTGGTGTCAGAAGTGGGATTTAAATTATGCCGGTTTTACCTAAGGACGACACGGAGGGTATCCGTACTCGGAGTCAACGCCAACAGGAGACGGACCAGAGACGTTTTGGTGGAGCTTTGCCGCAGGAATCGGAGAGCCAGTTATTAACCACGGAGGCTGGCCCGTCCACAGCAACACCAGCAGCATCGGCAGCACCAGACCTTGCTGCCCTGATGATGATGCTGCAGGAGCAGTCTCGCCGACAGGAGGAACAGGCTCGTCGCCAGGAGGAACAGGCTCGCCGACAGGAGGAACAGGCTCGTCGGTTGGAAGAACAGCTTAAGCGGGACAAGGAAGAACAGGCTCGCTGACAGGAGGAACAGGCTCGTCGGTTGGAAGAACAGCTTAAGCGGGACAAGGAAGAACAGGCTCGCCGCCAGGAGGAACAGGCTCGTCGATTGGAAGAACAGCTTCAGCGGGACAAGGAGGAACAGGCTCGACGCCAGGAGGAACAGGCTCGCGGCCAGGAGGAACAGGCTCGCCGCCAAGAAGAGCAGATGCTTCTTTAGAAGGACCTTCACGCTACCTTCGGGAAAGACATAAAGGAGGTGAAAGATAAGGTTGCTCAACATGACAACCGCCTGTTGGAAGCTGAAATACGGATCGACCAAGTCAATAATCGGGTTGACTACGTAGTGGCTGATGTGAAGAAGACCGTGATGGCAGACGTTAAGAAAACGCTGGATTGTCTTAAACTTGGAGAAGCAATTGCAGCTCCCGTAGCTACAACACCTTCGCTACGTGGATTCAAAGTGCCACCGTTCGACGGAACTTCTTCCTGGTCGGCCTACAAAATCCAATTTGACGCAGTCATGAAAGCGAACGGCTGGGATAAAAATCAGGCCATGACTGCCCTCACCCTAGGCCTTCGTGACCAGGCCTTATCAGTTTTGGAAGCTCTCGGTAAGGAAGTGACTTACGAGCAGCTCCTTGAGGCTTTGGGGGCTGGATATGGCGACGCTCACCTGGAACACGTGTTTCGCGCACAGCTCAGGGACCGCGTGCAACGCAGTAGCGAAAACCTGCAGCAGTGGGCCCTTGAAGTGCAGAAGCTGGTGCGCAAAGCTTACCAGTCCGTACCAGCGCTTATTGATGGGAACCTTGTGCAGGCGTTCATCGATGGCATCCGCGATATTGAAGTTAGAGCTGCTGTGAGGCTCGGGCACCATGGAACGCTTAAGGACGCCTTGGCCCATGCACTGGAGGTGGAAGCTGTGCGGCAGGATCATCGTTCCCATCGCATTAGGGAGGTTGCAGCGGCTACAGTTCGCGACTGCAATAAAGGATACAGCCCTAGATGCTACGGCTGTGGGGAAAGGGGGCATCTTCGATCCAGTTGCCCTAAGCGAACTGCGGAAAGAGAACTACGGCTACCTGCAGACCTGATCATCAGAATACCACCCGATGCTCCAGGCAGTACAATCGATTATGCGAATAACTGGCGGTACAAAATGAATGACATTTGTGAGCACGTCAGACAATCGGGCCAGAAAATGTCTGGAAGGATGAAAACCCCTTGTGACCGCAAAGTGAACAGTAGAGTGTTCGACGAGGGTCCACAGATGAGGTTGCGCAATCCAGTCCACAGCAGAGGGAGATCTCCTAGGCTTCAGTCTAGATGGGAGGGACCGTACCGGATTGGGACTGGGGGCAATGACGTAACCTACCGGAAACAGAAAGGTGCAAGAGGCACTCCTAAGATTGTCCATGCGGAGAGATTGACGCGTTATTATGGAGCCGATAATGCTCGGGACGAGCATGTCTTAGGAGGGGGCAGTGTTACGCGCCACGATCGATGGTGTCTTAGTAACCAGCGCCATCTAGTGTGGAAAGGCGGGACTACAGAGAGTCGAGACGCGTACGCCAGAATTTACTAGAACTATGACCTTGACCGAGCGTACGGCCGGTCAAGGCCGGACTGCGCGCGAATGTTCCGGATGTTTCTGCGTTGGAAGGTTCGGGAACGGCCGCGGCAATATAAAAGGACGGGATTCACCACGACCGGGACAGTATTGAATTAGCGATACAAGTGATTAGGTACTTCGAAAGCGATTTTGAAGTGCGACTTGGGAGCGATTGTTATTTTAATTAGTGCGTTTTAAGGTTGTAATTAGTGGCGTTCAATTAAAGTGTGACTTTTGGTAATTTTTATCGGCTGTTTTTATTGTCACGAACCCGAAGCTCGTAACAATACATAATGAATTATCACGTATATGCTTTTATAATAATGAACACAACGATTGATCAAAGTGTTACCATATAAAGTTACGAGAAAAGTCCAAACTTAAATCCTTTGAAATATAATGTTTGATATTAAGGACACATTGTTATATTTGAAAAGAGTAAGTGTCGAGTTTCTTGCCGGTTCTTCTCGACATGATCAACATTCCGAACACGGCGGTAGAATACTTTATTTGTACTGACTATTCATAAGTGCTTTTGTAAAGCTTACATGAATAAAGATATTTTCTATTCTATTCTATTAATTTTTATTTTACAATTGACAAACTAACTGTGTGTCTTAGTGCAAAATTAGTAATAAATGTAGCTTCCATTTGTAAAAAAAAACTACTGAGTTTCTTGCCGGTATCTTCTCATTAGTTAAAGGTTCCGAACCGGAGGTAGCTTCATTTGCTTTATATAGAGACTATTCATAAGTATTACTAATGTAATCTATGTGAATAAAAAAGATTGACTTTGACTTTGAATTCTCAGGGGAGCGGAAGATGATTTATCTACTGTTAGCCCAAAAGAATTGTCGTTACAATTTTATGAATATGTCAAGTGCATAAAATTGGGCCTTCAAAGTTAGTTTCCTTTGACGTGAACCATGAAAAACTTTTTTAAAAATCGAACATGCATTGAATTTCGTATAATGCCTTAAAAAGGTTGAATTTTTTTGATGGCTGTATACTGATTAACGTGGTACATGTATGCAAAGAAAAAAAGTAAAATTTGTTTTAAAAATGGAACGTAGTAGAAAACATTGAACTGTAAAAAAATAAAAAAGTATGTAGTCAATGCCGCGAAAGTTTTTGTTGAACTTGAGATAGGTACCTATGAGGTTATTTTTCTTATTACTTTATCTTTATCTTTAAATCGCAGTGAATAAAATATTTAAGGACAGGCAAAAGTACGCCTGATGATACATTTTGTCCCTTATGTCGTGCGCGTAAGAACTAATACGGCACTGCGTGTGTTTACCTTGAGGTTGACCGTACATAGGTAAGTAAAACATAATAAGGTGATAGAATCATTATTATTGATTTATTCACAGAACTAGAATTAGATAATTAGTACTACACTGCAGTTTGCTGAAATGTAATTGTAAAAATAAACTTTTGCACGCAGTAAGCGACACGCATAAAGAAAACACCATCTACGTTTATACACCGTTATTTTTTATTTACCATAAAAAATTTAATGACGAATGTAGGAAGAGGTCTTAATCGTAAATGTGAAAACCGATTTTTTTTTCGGGTAATAATAAAAAAATAAATAAAAAATAAAAATAGTTTATTTCAGGCAACTTGGCTCATACAAAGTGTGTTAGTATTAAGGATAGAACTTATCAAAATTAGTGTTAGGTTAGTAATTAATTATTAAAAAGATAAATTATACGAAAGATAAATTATACGAAAGATAATTGTTTAAATTACCCTTCGCATCATACAGGTCCAGATAGGTGATGTGTATCTGTCGGCCACAGTTTTCAGGATGCTGTTGCGGCTGGCACGCAGTCTGCTTATCAGAGACGTAGTTTTTTTGCGAATGATCGCATGGAAACCATCGGTTTGTCGCTGTGTGAACATCTCTGACGCGCTGCAGAAGCGTGGCAGCCCCAACAACATTCTAAAAATATTGTTATAGAGGACGCGAAGAACATCCAGCGTCTTCTTAGCATACGCCACCCACAGAGTTCCCGTGTAAAAGCTTTGGCAGTATGCCTTAAAGAGCGTTACCTTTACTTCTTCATTACACCGGGAAAATCGTCGGGCCAACATATTACCTCGAATAGCCAGGGCTCTCCGCTCTCTCTCTATATCGACATCATCTTTAAGGTCGTCAACAAGATAGTGTCCTAAATACTTAAACTGCTTAACGCGTTTTATGTTCATGCCGTTAAGGGTAATGGGGTAATGATTTTCAGAATATTTGCCAGCGAGCTTAAAGACCATGTATTCACATTTTTTCATGTATTTACGTTTTGTATTTTGCCGAAATTAGCAACAAATGTGTTGTCATCCATCGTATTACTCAATGAAACTGTTAGCGCACTGATGTGCATTTCATTGTGATCAATGAAATACGTACCTACGACATCTTGTCTCTCCTTCCCTTTCTCAAAGAAAAACAAGTTCTCATGACATCGTAATAAGGTTGAGATTGCGCTAGCAATGCCCACTGAGCTGAGCTCCCGATAGGTTCGCGAAGCGTAATATTAATGAAATTAGTCAAAACACTTTCATTTTTTGTAATTCTAACTTTCCCTTCATAATTTATAAGGACAGTCAAAAATTACGTTTTAGTTATTAGGTATCTACCTAGTTGTCTAAAATATCAGGTATTCATAACTAGGCAAGTACTTACCCATAATTAAAACGAATTTTGGCGTATTTAAGAAAGCTAGAATCACACCTATTATAACAAATCATTTGCATTATGTACACTACACTTTTACACTATCTTAATACGTGTAGATAGGTAGCTATCTACATGTATTTCAAGAACTGTTCGAAATGTCCACCTTCGTTGTCAATGCACAGACGCGCTCGTTTCTGTAAATTTCCTTTTAAGGAATTAAGTACACTTTGTTGTTGTTTCACTTGGTTAAAAGCGTCTAAAATTCGCTGTTTTAAAACTTCAACACTGTTCGGTTCACTGTCATAAACAAGTCGCTTAATCTCACTCCATAAAAAAAATCGAGTGGGGTAAGGTCAACGGTCAACACGAAACTGGATGGTTGCGCGGGCGCAGGGGTTGTTATGCGTGTGTGTGTGTGCGCGTTAACATAGACAAGGAAACGATGCGATTATTCAATGAAAACGTAGTATTGATGCGCGCTAGTCGTAGTAAAATGATAGATTGCCTGTTATTTCCTTTTTTAAACAGATAAATTACTAACTCCGTTTTTTTAATTTATACATACACAAATGTATTATGTAACTGATACTGATAATGTGGTTAAAATTTTTCTGGTCAATAAAAAATATTCCTGTATAGAGAAACTTTATTATTAACTTTTGGAAATATGAACAAAAGTGTTGCTTCAACGCAAGTAAATGACGCACCGATTGACTGCAACCAATGGACGGACCATTCAGCTCGCTCGTCATAACACAATACGAAGTACTATCTGCTATCAGTCTGTCTGTGTGCTCACATCGCCTCAGCCAAAAAAGTTGCCGCGTAAAAACTGTCTTATTTACTTTTAGTGGTCCCCAGAAAGTTAGGTAATACATATAATTTATCATAATACAGTGGACCCCCCGTAGTCCGACAAACATTTTGCAGGGCAGTGTCGAACTATCGAATTTGTCGAATTATAGAGTACCTACTGCGTAAGACCCCTATAGTCCGATTTTTTTTATAAAAGGGTACCTTGTAACCCGACAAATTACAGATCCAATGATAAAATTCTTTATATTATATGTATATATGTACTCTGAATTACAAATTTAGTAAATTTAACAACATAATAGAGAGCTTACGTTTTATTATAAAATTAACGTCATTAATGCTACAGAACTTACAAAAAATATGCAATAACTTTACGTTAGGAAATAATTGTGTACAAACAAATGTACATATGTACTAAAATAATCAAAAACTATAAATCAATTCATTTAAGAAGCATGCAAATAAAAAATATTCATCATTTTTTTTTGTTTAATATTGTTGAAAGGCGATTTTAAAGCTTTGTCCCTTAGTCTTCTCAAATCTATTATTCCTATGATATTATGTGACCCTTAGCACGAATAAAAACTGTAATAGAATAGTAGTGTACCTAGTCGTCATACTGCTGTCTCTTCATAAAACTGTTCTATTATCGTTTTTGTTAATGCTAAGGGTAGGTAGGTTCACTTTTCACTTGACCAGGACCTGGTCATCTTTTCTAAGTGAACGACACGAATAGTCAGCGTTGACTGCAGCCGTGTATTAAAAACTTACAAGTTCTCTTATCTCTAACACGTTTAATATGTGATTCCAGTACAGTGAGTCAGCGGGCGGCCGCTGTAGCTGCAGCCATCGCCGTCCTGCGGCCGCGCGGCCGGCCCGGGGCAGCGCTCGAAGTACTTACTGTTATTATACTAATCTAGTATTTTGATAGCACTAGCTAGCCGTCGCGGCTTCGTACTGTGCCTGTTTTATTTATATGCTCCATTGTTTCTTCGCTCTTATTGGTGGCAGCGTGATGTTACACAGCCTAAAGCCTTCCTCGATAAATGGACTATACAACACAACAATGTTTCAATACGTCCCAGTAGTTGTTGAGACGCGTTTAAACAAACTCTTCAGCTATATATTTTTAGCACAGATTTGTCTGTTATTAATACAAACTTAAAACTTACACCATAATATGATTGATTATAAATGTATTGAGTATTGGAACCTAATTCTTCCGAGAAATTGCCCCTGACGTCTTGGGCTCAAATCCCACAAAGTATGCATTATTATTGTACACATATGTACACGTTCTGTCGGGTTGTTTATTCAGGTATCCATAGACAATGTCAGCATTTGCAATCTCTTATTATGTGCTCCCGGGGTAGTCCATTGACGCCAGGCCAAGATCTGATCAAAAGATTTTAGAGGAATTAAGGGGAACTGATTTCCAAAGTGTTATATGGAGTGTTTGATGATTTGTAGTCGTATTTAGGTGCAAACATCTATAAGTAGCGTCACCGATCTGATGACGGAAGCCGTATGGAACATCTTCAGGAGAAAAGCTTGAACATTCCAATCGCAACGGTGTGTCGACGTGTACTAGCGATCAGTACCAACGTAGGCACCCGTCACCGACAGACGCAATGTTCAAACAAAACTGAACATTACCATTTTGTTCGTAGACAGTGGTGAGCATCTGTGTCGGCCTGCAGCGGCGGCGACTCGCGCACGGCTCGACGCGGCGCCCGAGACTCAGAGCTGGCACAATGGTAATAATAAGATTCCTTGTTCTTCCACTCCATTCCATAGTCCTGCACTGACCGGGGGTTGTCCTTGGCTGCATTTTATAATGTATACAGGGATAATCGTCGGTCGGTGTCACATTACATTTAGATTATACTTGTTTTTTAAAGGGCCTCTACGTGTTGGCTTCGGCCCCATGCACGCCTCCCAAAAGTCCGGGACTCTGTAGTCCCGAGATATTGGAAAAAACAGACATAATAATAATAAATGCTAGACTTACTTTTTACTTCTAAATAACTTTATAACTTAAACCATTTTAATCTTAATCACCGTCACCATTTCAGCTGGAAGGCGGCTTCAGCTGATTTCACCTAGACCTATTCATTTCACCTAGACTTCGCAACTCTCATATTCGCTCGCCCGCCGCGACAAGCTCGTCTGCGAATCTTCCGGGTCTTTGGTAACTATCGCTCTCCCAAAAGCTTTGATTAATCAACTAATAATTTTATGGAACGAAAAAGGTTATTTGCTTGTATAAATATCTAATTGCCAGCTGTTATATTGTCATATTTTCGTTCCAATGAGGTGTGGTCCCACTTGTGTGAGTGTGGCTGAGGTCACTCGGGCGACCGCTCCGATGCAATAACTAGCTTGGTCAAATTGTGATCATAGTCAAAGTGGACCATCTGGTCCATAATGGATGTACAATTGGGAAACATGCGAAGAGAAAGATGATTCATTTTTCGAACGAAATAGTATGGTTAATGCGCGAATTGGATAACAGCACATCAATCACCTGAGTAGTTTAATTATCAATCACGGAAATCGTGAACAATGCCGCTACCATGACACCCTAGACCGCAACGAACCCGTCTCATTGCAGGCCACTGAACAATTACTCCACCACAGACAATTTTTATTGTTTACGTGACCTTCATAATATAAACTTCAGTTTTTTCCTATCTTCGTAATATTGGTTCTAATTAATTACTTACGCAATATATCCAATTATTATCTAATTCCAGGTCGTGCCAGAGCCCCGGTCTCAGCTGCACGCCGGTAGAACCCTCGAAAGAAACAGCCAAGAGGTGAAAAAAAAGGTAAACAATATTTTAATAATATTATTATTAAATAAATAAATAATATAATAAATAAATATTGGACAACATCACATACATTGCTCTGATTATGTGGTAAGTAGCTTAAGCACTTGTATTACAGAAATCAGAAACAACGACGGTTCCACAACACCCAGACCCGAGTCAATATAGAAAAGAACGTTTCCCATATTGACCCGACCGGGGATCGAACCCAGGACCTTAGAGATGGTCCGACGCCAAAGTCAGGCCCGCGCGCCTCTCGGAGGTCTTCATATTAAAAGTTTGAAACACAACAGCGCTGTAAGTTGTGTTTATGACAAACGTTGTATGAATATGAATTAGTTTTGGCTCAGGTACATGACAAGGGCTGACTGAAATTACTTCATTTGTACATGTAATACTCAATCGTCTAGGTAATGCTGCTATAATGTAGATACAGTAGGTGCTGGCTGTATTCTTGAAGTGAGTTCATTATTGGTAGACCCCGCCAGGGCGCTGCTGCTTGATCATTTCATCCGTATACAATATGTTTGCGGAGCCCAACTATAATTTTGTTATCAAACTTGTCTAGTATCAACATTGAAACACAATAATTGTTCATTTGATATTTTAATGTTTACTAGTAGATAATTATTCTAATACTGTTTCCCACTACTCCTTTTATTTTTAAGTTAAAAAGTACCCTATTTGGTCTAGTACTATTTCATCCCTTTTCCTTAAAAATCATCGAATAAAATTTCATCGAAATCTATTTAGTAGCTTTTTTTTTTTTTTTATAGTAGCGCAGTATATTGTCTCCTCCCAGTCTGATGGTAAGCAAGAGGAACCCACATCGCGATGACAACGGATTTGATACCGTAACATCCTATCCGTTAGCATCGCCATACTGGCCCGCAAGATGTTCCTCACGCTCCTTTTGAAGGAAGCTTTTTCATGAAAGAGTAAGAAACATATATTCAATACATTCTTGCAAATTTCTGCATTTAAAATATTAAGAGGGAGAGAGGAGACATGCTCTACAGTATAGTTCCCATTCGTAGAAGCGTCCTCCCGCCACATCCAGCTTTAGATCATAACACACAAGATTATTCATTTTTTTTGTATTCAAATTACATTGTAACATATTTTTTACACAAAAGTTTTAAATAAATGTATGATGTCAATAAATTGTTACACTATAATATAATAACATGTATATTATGTATTAATAATTTGTAAACAATATATGTTTCAGAGCCGAGGTTGGAGCAACATGACGACGCGGCTGATCACGCGAGACAGATTAGAGAATTAAAACAGTATGTATTCCCATTTACCTTATCACTACATAGTATAAAAGAAAGTCGCTTTCTCTGTCCCTATATCCCTTTGTACGCTTAAATGTTTAAAACTACGCAACGGATTTTGATGCGGTTTTTTTTTTAATAGATAGTGTGATTCAAGAGGAAGGTTTTTATGTGTAATAAAGAACAGAAAAGCCAATATTTCTAAGTATTTACATTACATCCGTGCGAAGCCGGGGCGGGTCGCTGTACCTAATAAATTAAATAAGAATTTCATGAAGGCTAACATATATAACTATGATTTTGTTTTAATCACCACGTTGAGATTTGAGTCGGTGATCTGAATACGATTGATGACAAATATCGTGCGTATTATTGGACTGTTGTTAGAGTTTATGAGTGCATCAGAGAGGCGCAATAATGCAACAAAGTAATTAAAAGATGTTGCTTTATTTGCTTTCGAATAAAGCTTTAATAATTATGTTTAAATAAAAACAGATTTTAGTCACGAGTTAATTTTATTTGAAAATTTAAATATTACTTTAAAAGGCTTACTACTCATTGCTAAAGTGGATCTTTAGCTAAATGTTTTTCAGTTTAAACAATTTAGATCTTTGATTAGGGTATTATAACCAACACATGTTATATTTCAATTTCAAACAGTTTGACTTTACCGTGTTGTTGATCTCATTAAGTTTATACTGTTAAACCCAATTCTGTTGAAAATTATATGTTGTTTGTATGCGGTTCATTAATAGTTTATCTTAATAATTGTACCTGATCTGTTGGTGTGCTCTCTAACAATCATTTAATACATTATTGTATATTCCGTTGCCAGGGACTGTTGCAGCCGAACGATGTCGCCGAGTGCAGCCGAGCACCATTACCTACATTACTATTTTATTCATATGGCTACTAAAATGTTCTAAATTTGACTTTCGTTTAAGTAAGTACTGGATATACGTCTCCAGTTAATGAACGTCGTTTGGTGCTGATAGTATACAAAATACCTTAACTTGCGAGCATATTATAACTTTTTACATGTTTGTCTAATATTGATTCTTGTATTGAGAATTAAACTTTTGACTTGTAATTATAATATCTTAAACAAACTGGTAGTTATTAATGCAATGCAAATAAGTTACATAAAAATATAATAATAATGTATTATTTGAAAATAATTAAATTATTCGTAGCATAACTTATATTTAAATAATTATATTTTGTTTGGTAAACGCACCAATGTTTTTAAAGTAGGATATCCTATTAAAGATGTGAAATACATGTGAAATACTATTGTTAGTGTTCTGTTATCGTCTATGTTTAAAAATTTATTTATCATCTTTATGTTGTGTAAACTTGTAATAGGATAATATTAGGTAATGTTTGTGGTGGTGCATAGCAAAAGGAAGTGAGACCGGACGTACTTTTTGTCATCGATCGATAAAATAGTCCTATACTTGGTATATTGGTCACATTTGAGGACAATCGTAGGACAGTTTACTGTTTGTAGGCTCCGCGAAGCGGAGCTTAGACGGAGTAACTGCTGTCCTACGATTGTCCTCAAATGTGACCAATATACCAAGTATAGGACTATTTTATCGATCGATGACAAAAAGTACATCCGGTCGCACTTCGTTTTGCTATTCACCACCACGAACATAACACACTATCATCCTACCATTATCGATTTTTTTTTTAATATTTGTAATTTAAAGAAGAAATAAAACATGGGTGAGGTATATATTATGTGAAGTTGTATTGCAAATAATATCAATACACCAAAAAATAATCAAAATTTATAAACAAACGAAAAACAAAAAAAAAATTGCGTTGCGGTGGCAGCGCGCCGTGCCGCGCTCTCCTCTCAACTCCGTCTATCTTAGTGGAAAAAACTAGTGACCTTAGGTCAAAACTAGTTAGGTTAGATCGCAGTTAGGTCACTCTCGGTTAGGTTAGGTTCAAATTTCTCCTCTCAACTCCGTCTATCTTAGTGGAAAAAACTAGTGACCTTAGGTCAAAACTAGTTAGGTTAGATCGCAGTTAGGTCACTCTCGGTTAGGTTAGGTTCAAATTTCTCCTCTCAACTCCGTCTATCTTAGTGGAAAAAACTAGTGACCTTAGGTCAAAACTAGTTAGGTTAGATCGCAGTTAGGTCACTCTCGGTTAGGTTAGGTTCAAATTTCTCCTCTCAACTCCGTCTATCTTAGTGGAAAAAACTAGTGACCTTAGGTCAAAACTAGTTAGGTTAGATCGCAGTTAGGTCACTCTCGGTTAGGTTAGGTTCAAATTTCTCCTCTCAACTCCGTCTATCTTAGTGGAAAAAACTAGTGACCTTAGGTCAAAACTAGTTAGGTTAGATCGCAGTTAGGTCACTCTCGGTTAGGTTAGGTTCAAATTTCTCCTCTCAACTCCGTCTATCTTAGTGGAAAAAACTAGTGACCTTAGGTCAAAACTAGTTAGGTTAGATCGCAGTTAGGTCACTCTCGGTTAGGTTAGGTTCAAATTTCTCCTCTCAACTCCGTCTATCTTAGTGGAAAAAACTAGTGACCTTAGGTCAAAACTAGTTAGGTTAGATCGCAGTTAGGTCACTCTCGGTTAGGTTAGGTTCAAATTTCTCCTCTCAACTCCGTCTATCTTAGTGGAAAAAACTAGTGACCTTAGGTCAAAACTAGTTAGGTTAGATCGCAGTTAGGTCACTCTCGGTTAGGTTAGGTTCAAATTTCTCCTCTCAACTCCGTCTATCTTAGTGGAAAAAACTAGTGACCTTAGGTCAAAACTAGTTAGGTTAGATCGCAGTTAGGTCACTCTCGGTTAGGTTAGGTTCAAATTTCTCCTCTCAACTCCGTCTATCTTAGTGGAAAAAACTAGTGACCTTAGGTCAAAACTAGTTAGGTTAGATCGCAGTTAGGTCACTCTCGGTTAGGTTAGGTTCAAATTTCTCCTCTCAACTCCGTCTATCTTAGTGGAAAAAACTAGTGACCTTAGGTCAAAACTAGTTAGGTTAGATCGCAGTTAGGTCACTCTCGGTTAGGTTAGGTTCAAATTTCTCCTCTCAACTCCGTCTATCTTAGTGGAAAAAACTAGTGACCTTAGGTCAAAACTAGTTAGGTTAGATCGCAGTTAGGTCACTCTCGGTTAGGTTAGGTTCAAATTTCTCCTCTCAACTCCGTCTATCTTAGTGGAAAAAACTAGTGACCTTAGGTCAAAACTAGTTAGGTTAGATCGCAGTTAGGTCACTCTCGGTTAGGTTAGGTTCAAATTTCTCCTCTCAACTCCGTCTATCTTAGTGGAAAAAACTAGTGACCTTAGGTCAAAACTAGTTAGGTTAGATCGCAGTTAGGTCACTCTCGGTTAGGTTAGGTTCAAATTTCTCCTCTCAACTCCGTCTATCTTAGTGGAAAAAACTAGTGACCTTAGGTCAAAACTAGTTAGGTTAGATCGCAGTTAGGTCACTCTCGGTTAGGTTAGGTTCAAATTTCTCCTCTCAACTCCGTCTATCTTAGTGGAAAAAACTAGTGACCTTAGGTCAAAACTAGTTAGGTTAGATCGCAGTTAGGTCACTCTCGGTTAGGTTAGGTTCAAATTTCTCCTCTCAACTCCGTCTATCTTAGTGGAAAAAACTAGTGACCTTAGGTCAAAACTAGTTAGGTTAGATCGCAGTTAGGTCACTCTCGGTTAGGTTAGGTTCAAATTTCTCCTCTCAACTCCGTCTATCTTAGTGGAAAAAACTAGTGACCTTAGGTCAAAACTAGTTAGGTTAGATCGCAGTTAGGTCACTCTCGGTTAGGTTAGGTTCAAATTTCTCCTCTCAACTCCGTCTATCTTAGTGGAAAAAACTAGTGACCTTAGGTCAAAACTAGTTAGGTTAGATCGCAGTTAGGTCACTCTCGGTTAGGTTAGGTTCAAATTTCTCCTCTCAACTCCGTCTATCTTAGTGGAAAAAACTAGTGACCTTAGGTCAAAACTAGTTAGGTTAGATCGCAGTTAGGTCACTCTCGGTTAGGTTAGGTTCAAATTTCTCCTCTCAACTCCGTCTATCTTAGTGGAAAAAACTAGTGACCTTAGGTCAAAACTAGTTAGGTTAGATCGCAGTTAGGTCACTCTCGGTTAGGTTAGGTTCAAATTTCTCCTCTCAACTCCGTCTATCTTAGTGGAAAAAACTAGTGACCTTAGGTCAAAACTAGTTAGGTTAGATCGCAGTTAGGTCACTCTCGGTTAGGTTAGGTTCAAATTTCTCCTCTCAACTCCGTCTATCTTAGTGGAAAAAACTAGTGACCTTAGGTCAAAACTAGTTAGGTTAGATCGCAGTTAGGTCACTCTCGGTTAGGTTAGGTTCAAATTTCTCCTCTCAACTCCGTCTATCTTAGTGGAAAAAACTAGTGACCTTAGGTCAAAACTAGTTAGGTTAGATCGCAGTTAGGTCACTCTCGGTTAGGTTAGGTTCAAATTTCTCCTCTCAACTCCGTCTATCTTAGTGGAAAAAACTAGTGACCTTAGGTCAAAACTAGTTAGGTTAGATCGCAGTTAGGTCACTCTCGGTTAGGTTAGGTTCAAATTTCTCCTCTCAACTCCGTCTATCTTAGTGGAAAAAACTAGTGACCTTAGGTCAAAACTAGTTAGGTTAGATCGCAGTTAGGTCACTCTCGGTTAGGTTAGGTTCAAATTTCTCCTCTCAACTCCGTCTATCTTAGTGGAAAAAACTAGTGACCTTAGGTCAAAACTAGTTAGGTTAGATCGCAGTTAGGTCACTCTCGGTTAGGTTAGGTTCAAATTTCTCCTCTCAACTCCGTCTATCTTAGTGGAAAAAACTAGTGACCTTAGGTCAAAACTAGTTAGGTTAGATCGCAGTTAGGTCACTCTCGGTTAGGTTAGGTTCAAATTTCTCCTCTCAACTCCGTCTATCTTAGTGGAAAAAACTAGTGACCTTAGGTCAAAACTAGTTAGGTTAGATCGCAGTTAGGTCACTCTCGGTTAGGTTAGGTTCAAATTTCTCCTCTCAACTCCGTCTATCTTAGTGGAAAAAACTAGTGACCTTAGGTCAAAACTAGTTAGGTTAGATCGCAGTTAGGTCACTCTCGGTTAGGTTAGGTTCAAATTTCTCCTCTCAACTCCGTCTATCTTAGTGGAAAAAACTAGTGACCTTAGGTCAAAACTAGTTAGGTTAGATCGCAGTTAGGTCACTCTCGGTTAGGTTAGGTTCAAATTTCTCCTCTCAACTCCGTCTATCTTAGTGGAAAAAACTAGTGACCTTAGGTCAAAACTAGTTAGGTTAGATCGCAGTTAGGTCACTCTCGGTTAGGTTAGGTTCAAATTTCTCCTCTCAACTCCGTCTATCTTAGTGGAAAAAACTAGTGACCTTAGGTCAAAACTAGTTAGGTTAGATCGCAGTTAGGTCACTCTCGGTTAGGTTAGGTTCAAATTTCTCCTCTCAACTCCGTCTATCTTAGTGGAAAAAACTAGTGACCTTAGGTCAAAACTAGTTAGGTTAGATCGCAGTTAGGTCACTCTCGGTTAGGTTAGGTTCAAATTTCTCCTCTCAACTCCGTCTATCTTAGTGGAAAAAACTAGTGACCTTAGGTCAAAACTAGTTAGGTTAGATCGCAGTTAGGTCACTCTCGGTTAGGTTAGGTTCAAATTTCTCCTCTCAACTCCGTCTATCTTAGTGGAAAAAACTAGTGACCTTAGGTCAAAACTAGTTAGGTTAGATCGCAGTTAGGTCACTCTCGGTTAGGTTAGGTTCAAATTTCTCCTCTCAACTCCGTCTATCTTAGTGGAAAAAACTAGTGACCTTAGGTCAAAACTAGTTAGGTTAGATCGCAGTTAGGTCACTCTCGGTTAGGTTAGGTTCAAATTTCTCCTCTCAACTCCGTCTATCTTAGTGGAAAAAACTAGTGACCTTAGGTCAAAACTAGTTAGGTTAGATCGCAGTTAGGTCACTCTCGGTTAGGTTAGGTTCAAATTTCTCCTCTCAACTCCGTCTATCTTAGTGGAAAAAACTAGTGACCTTAGGTCAAAACTAGTTAGGTTAGATCGCAGTTAGGTCACTCTCGGTTAGGTTAGGTTCAAATTTCTCCTCTCAACTCCGTCTATCTTAGTGGAAAAAACTAGTGACCTTAGGTCAAAACTAGTTAGGTTAGATCGCAGTTAGGTCACTCTCGGTTAGGTTAGGTTCAAATTTCTCCTCTCAACTCCGTCTATCTTAGTGGAAAAAACTAGTGACCTTAGGTCAAAACTAGTTAGGTTAGATCGCAGTTAGGTCACTCTCGGTTAGGTTAGGTTCAAATTTCTCCTCTCAACTCCGTCTATCTTAGTGGAAAAAACTAGTGACCTTAGGTCAAAACTAGTTAGGTTAGATCGCAGTTAGGTCACTCTCGGTTAGGTTAGGTTCAAATTTCTCCTCTCAACTCCGTCTATCTTAGTGGAAAAAACTAGTGACCTTAGGTCAAAACTAGTTAGGTTAGATCGCAGTTAGGTCACTCTCGGTTAGGTTAGGTTCAAATTTCTCCTCTCAACTCCGTCTATCTTAGTGGAAAAAACTAGTGACCTTAGGTCAAAACTAGTTAGGTTAGATCGCAGTTAGGTCACTCTCGGTTAGGTTAGGTTCAAATTTCTCCTCTCAACTCCGTCTATCTTAGTGGAAAAAACTAGTGACCTTAGGTCAAAACTAGTTAGGTTAGATCGCAGTTAGGTCACTCTCGGTTAGGTTAGGTTCAAATTTCTCCTCTCAACTCCGTCTATCTTAGTGGAAAAAACTAGTGACCTTAGGTCAAAACTAGTTAGGTTAGATCGCAGTTAGGTCACTCTCGGTTAGGTTAGGTTCAAATTTCTCCTCTCAACTCCGTCTATCTTAGTGGAAAAAACTAGTGACCTTAGGTCAAAACTAGTTAGGTTAGATCGCAGTTAGGTCACTCTCGGTTAGGTTAGGTTCAAATTTCTCCTCTCAACTCCGTCTATCTTAGTGGAAAAAACTAGTGACCTTATCACTCTCGGTTAGGTTAGGTTCAAATTTCTCCTCTCAACTCCGTCCTATCTTAGTGGAAAAAACTAGTGACCTTAGTCTATCTTAGTGGAAAAAACTAGTGACCTTAGGTCAAAACTAGTTAGGTTAGATCGCAGTTAGGTCACTCTCGGTTAGGTTAGGTTCAAATTTCTCCTCTCAACTCCGTCTATCTTAGTGGAAAAAACTAGTGACCTTAGGTCAAAACTAGTTAGGTTAGATCGCAGTTAGGTCACTCTCGGTTAGGTTAGGTTAGGTTAGGTTAGGTTAGGTTAGGTTAGGTTAGGTTAGGTTAGGTTAGGTTAGGTTAGGTTAGGTTAGGTTAGGTTAGGTTAGGTTAGGTTAGGTTAGGTTAGGTTAGGTTAGGTTAGGTTAGGTTAGGTTAGGTTAGGTTAGGTTAGGTTAGGTTAGGTTAGGTTAGGTTAGGTTAGGTTAGGTTAGGTTAGGTTAGGTTAGGTTAGGTTAGGTTAGGTTAGGTTAGGTTAGGTTAGGTTAGGTTAGGTTAGGTTAGGTTAGGTTAGGTTAGGTTAGGTTAGGTTAGGTTAGGTTAGGTTAGGTTAGGTTAGGTTAGGTTAGGTTAGGTTAGGTTAGGTTAGGTTAGGTTAGGTTAGGTTAGGTTAGGTTAGGTTAGGTTAGGTTAGGTTAGGTTAGGTTAGGTTAGGTTAGGTTAGGTTAGGTTAGGTTAGGTTAGGTTAGGTTAGGTTAGGTTAGGTTAGGTTAGGTTAGGTTAGGTTAGGTTAGGTTAGGTTTTTTTTTTTTTTTTTTTTTTTTTTTTTTTTTTTTTTCTTATCATATGATTTTCAATATTAAGTTTTTATAATGACGCTGGTTTCTGACAACTTTGGTTATTTATTTGCAATGTGTTTGTCACATCGCTTGACCTTTTGCAGAGTATGTAGCAGAGCTACTCCATCTGTGTCCAAAGCGAGACAACGATTAATTGGGGAATCTTCTCTGCATGAGTTAACAGAGTTACAACAAATATTAGGGAATTTAAAGACTAGGTTGTACAAAAATAGGAATTGGGTAACATCTTTCTGTTCTTAATAAGTACAGAATTAAGAGACTGCTTCATGAGTTGGGAAAGGAAACTAGGGAAAGGAAGAAAAACACAAGAGAAAAATTAAATACAAAGAGACAAGTATGGCGCAATGGGATGCACCGAATGCACTACATCCCATAGTCTACTTGACCATCGATCCGAGCTATCATACTCTTGATTCGAGGACATACTTTGGCGTTAGTCGCGTTGTGAGCGAGATCTACGCCTGTTTGGCCTGTTTTGGTCGCAAACTTGTTACAGTTGTAACAACATTTTTTCGCGGGGTCATTTTTATTCGGACACTCAGCGATCGGGTGCCCAACACTTGCGCAATAAGCGCAGGGTTTGGTGTTGTTTTCGCACTTCGACTTTGTGTGTCCGAACTGCAAGCAGGTGTAGCATTGCACGAATCGGCTGAAATCTTCAACGTGAACCTTGTTATGGTCCACGTTGAGTTTCACCTTGGCGATAATTTGAAGGCGCTCTTGGGGGGTGACTTCTATGACGGCATTGTAGAGCCGATCGTTCCTGTTTGACGTGAGGAAGCAAAGACGGGGTGACTCTAAGTCATTCTGATACTTCAGGAGACCAATAAGCTCATCTCGAGAGATGTCCTTAGAGACCCCCTTCAGTATCATCATGGGACGACGCCGCTTTGCCTCCTCCGCCACCAGGCCGTACACTTCGGTTGTGCGCGTCATAGTTTCCTCGCACTGTTCGCGAGTTTCAAACTCTACCCTTATCTTGCTGTTGGACAAGGGCTGGATTTTGATCGGAGCGTATTTCCGCTCACGGAAGCTGACATTCCTCTTCCAGGCGTCTATCACCTGTTGGTGAGTTTTGGTGCTATCAATGGGCGTGATTACGATAGCTGGATTGGTCACGGGTGTTGGTTTGGGCTGAGGCTGTGTTTTAGACACAGCGGATGCGTAGGACAAAGGTGCCACCACCGGCACGACGGGGACTGGAGGAGCGGTCTTAAGCTCCTTTTTCATAGCAGCGAACTCGGTCTTAACAGCCGCTATGACCTCATCTTTGATGCTGGAGGCGGCGTCCTTTGTCTCGGTCATTGATGTGTATAGAGAAGACTCTCTAGCCTCCTCCACGAACTTCTCTTTCAGTTCACCTACGAGGTACTCCAGGGCGTAACTAAGCAAGTCAGTGCAATTGAGAATGGTGGTTTTATTTTCTCGCGTGAGACTCTGTCTCTGGTTTACTGCTGCGTTAATTGTTTTAGTTACGTCTTTACACACCCGGTAGTAATCCTCAAAGGACTTAATGTCGGTGATTTGGTGTTTGAGTTCGATGGGGGGGGGCAGGGCTTTTGGTTCCCTACTAGCCATTGCAGATCAATTTCTACAACAACTAGCAAACAAAAAATATTTTTATTAAGTTTTGGCAGACAAGATGTTAACAACGTTAATTGGAAAACTATTAAAAACTACTAATTATACTGAGACTAAAAAAAATATACGATTTCCTAACAAAAATAGACGTTATGATGCTAACGTCCTGGCGGCTAATGGGTTAACGACAATATTGGGTAAGACAAAGAAGGAGTAATTTATTTAAAGTACACAAGTGAAAGAATCTTGAAAATCGGTTAAGAAACAACGGAGATATTAATTATTTACTGAAAATTTAAATCTACTAACTTTGGGAAAAAGTCCACCTAAGGTCCGACTTTTTCCCCATACAAATTTTGCGAATTTCAAAACCCAGAGTTTCTAACTCCGGGGCTATAAGTGATGGAGGGATGGGAGTGGTACCACCAGAAGGGTGGACCCAAACGCTATTGAACCTAAAAAGACAGAACTACTATATGACCTGAGACTAAGAAACTAGAAATTTTTGAAGTGTCCAGGAAATTAATTTATCCTGACGACAAAATTCGGAGTTGTGTTTTTCGGCTAAGTCCAAAAACTTAAAAAATTCAGAAAAATTAGAAAACGCGGCTTATGAAAGTCGGGTCTTCGGGAGGGCGTAGGGGCAAATTGGAGGGAACTTCGGATCACAACGGGAGCCACAGAGGTCTTCCCCGTTGGACCCGAAAGTCCGATGGTTAGGTTGGTTAGGTTAGGTTAGGTTAGGTTAGGTTAGGTTAGGTTAGGTTAGGTTAGGTTAGGTTAGGTTAGGTTAGGTTAGGTTAGGTTAGGTTAGGTTAGGTTAGGTTAGGTTAGGTTAGGTTAGGTTAGGTTAGGTTAGGTTAGGTTAGGTTAGGTTAGGTTAGGTTAGGTTAGGTTAGGTTAGGTTAGGTTAGGTTAGGTTAGGTTAGGTTAGGTTAGGTTAGGTTAGGTTAGGTTAGGTTAGGTTAGGTTAGGTTAGGTTAGGTTAGGTTAGGTTAGGTTAGGTTAGGTTAGGTTAGGTTAGGTTAGGTTAGGTTAGGTTAGGTTAGGTTAGGTTAGGTTAGGTTAGGTTAGGTTAGGTTAGGTTAGGTTAGGTTAGGTTAGGTTAGGTTAGGTTAGGTTAGGTTAGGTTAGGTTAGGTTAGGTTAGGTTAGGTTAGGTTAGGTTAGGTTAGGTTAGGTTAGGTTAGGTTAGGTTAGGTTTTTTTTTTTTTTTTTTTTTTTTTTTTTTCTTATATTGTTCGGTAGGGTTTCTTTTGGATTATTAATTTTCTGTCTAATTTTGAGGGAGATATTGGGTTGGCGTTAGGTTAATTAAGGAAGGGGGGTAGCTTCCCGGCCATTTATAACGCCAGGTTATACAGGAAGGGGAGGGGTGAATTTGGGCCAAGACATTGATTAATGGACAGGGTGAATTTGGGAGGAGTTTGGTGTTTTGCGGAACTTTGGGAATTTGGGTGTTAGGGTTTTTTAGATTTTCAGGAATTACTACTTTTACTATTTATTTTTGCTAAGTTACTATTTGCATATATTTACTGTTAAATATATATCTAAGTATACTTCTTTTATCTTTATCTAATTTGGGGATTATCAGGGTTTTATTTGGGATTTTATGGGGATGATTTGGGTGAGGTTATTTTTAGTGATGTTTTATTTTTTATAATTTTAGGCTGATTTTGGAATTAGAGTTTATTATTGGTGTTTAGTTAATTATTATTCTGATTTTATTTAATTTATTTTCATGTTTTAAATTTTTAAAAGACTGAGTTTATTTTAATTTAATATTTCGGACTTTGGGGTAATTTAAGGTTTTTATTTAGGGTGATTAATTTATTGGGTCGACTATTCTCCATAGTCGGTCTGGTTTCTGAGTCGCTCCACCATTGCGGCTATTCGGGGACACTCTTTCGGGCTTACTGAACTGTGCGCTGTGTCCCCTTTCGCTCCTGTTTTGAGATTGAAGGTGCTACAGTTGTAGCACCTCCGTTTCTTGGGGTCGTTTTTGTAGGGGCAGTCAGTTACCTGGTGCCCCTCGCTTGCGCAATGAGCGCAGGGAGTTTTGGCCGCCTTGCACTTGGCCTTTGTGTGGCCATACTTGAGGCATCGGCGGCATTGCACGAAGCGGTCGAAGTCCTCAACGTGGACCTTTGAGTGGTCCACGTTGAGTTTCCCCAGCACCAGGATCTTCTTCCGCATTTCTGGGGAGACCTCGACCACCGCGTTGTATAATGCCGAGTTCCTGTTGGACATCAGGAAACAGAGGCGAGCTACCTGTACGTCATTTTGATGATGGATGACGTCAAGCAGCTCGTCCCTGGCTACGTCCTTAGACACGCCCTTTAGGACCAGCAGGGGTTGGCGGCGGATGGCTCTTTCGGCTACAAACTCGGTGGTAGTTTTAGTCCGCTCTATTGTTTCGTCGCACTGCTGAAGAGACTCGAACTCCACCCGGATTTTCCCGTTGGGGACCGCGTGTATCTTCAGCGGTGCGTACTTCTGGCGACGAAAAGAGATGGCCTTTTTCCAATCGGCGACAATTATCTCGGGCGGCTTTTCAATGTCGAGACTTGACACGATTATCGCCGGTTTGGATGCAGGTGTTGGGATCGTTTTGGCAGCCACGCTGGCGTAGGAGGGTGCGGCGGTCATGTTGGAAGCTATAGCGGGTGGAATGGTCTTGATTTCCTCCCTTATGGCGAGGACTTCTTTTTGGACCACCTCCCGCACCCTGTTACCCAGCGCGTCGGTCAATTGTGGCAAGTCTGGGAGAGGGGCCGCTGCTGGAGTCGTGCCGAGCTCCTTGGTATCCTGGAGGGCCTTCGTGAGCATATTGCCCGAAAGCCTCACCAGGTCCTCAAGTCGCTCGTTCTGTTTTATGACGAACTCCAGCTTGGCATCCATCTCCTTGCGGACCGTTTCGACCACCTCTTCTCGCATTGTTCGGACTTCACCAACGGTCTCGTCCTGAATACTGCAGATGGAGTCAATCCCATTGCTCAGTGCAAAAGAGAGCTCTTTCACGACTCCCTCGTTCCACTGGGTCGCGGCGTGCTCTTGGACTCTGGGATATGACTCCATGCTGGACTTCAGCTCATTGCAGCATTCCACAATTGTTGCCTTGTTTTCGCGGCTTAGTGAGCGGCCAGCGTTTACTGCGGCTAGGATTGTGTCGGCGAGACCGTTCATGACTTCCTCGAATGATGCCGGGTCCACCACATCTTCGTGGGAGAATACCCTTTTTACAACAGTCTGGGCCATTTTTTGGAACATGAGTAGGGATGCTTTATTTTAATTGGGGTGATTTTAGAAGATTTTATGACTTTTTACGGGAATTTATGGGGATTTATGGGGTTTTAGGATATTTTTAGGGTGATTTGGTTTAAGTTTAGGGAATTAATGGGGTAGGAGTTTTTATTTAGGGCAATTTTTATTAGTTATAAGTTTTTAATGAGATTTTATGGGGTAGGGGGGGGGTTTTTTTAATGACGCTTGAATGTAGTGGAAAGGCTGTATTTTTATTTATTTTATGGAAAAAGAAATTTTGAAGAATGTTTAAATTTGGATTTTATATGAATTTATTAAGTTTGAGGAAATTGGGTTGGTTCAGATTTAGGTGGCGGAAAGTTCTCTTAACCTCGGAAATTTTTTGTATGGAAGGCGAAACAGGGTAAAAATTTTCTAAGTCCCGTTTTGGGGTAAGGGGTTGCAAGTGGGGTCCTTTGAAAGGTCTCCCCGAGCCTACAAAACCCCTCTTAGACACTAAATTTGAAAACTGAAATTTGGAATTTTGACAAATTTTTTAAAGTTGAATTTATTTATCCAGACGACGGTCTAATTTTTATGTCTATGTTCAAGTTTTTTGAGATTCTAAGTTTTTTGGCAAAAACTCGGAAAGTATTTTTTAGGTACCCCCCGAGTTTAGGCCTATCTGTAAGTCCAAAAAACCTAGATCTTAGGTTTGAATTTCGAGCGCGTAGGGTCTATATTGACGGAAAAAATTTGAGTTCGGTTAGGTTAGGTTAGGTTAGGTTAGGTTAGGTTAGGTTAGGTTAGGTTAGGTTAGGTTAGGTTAGGTTAGGTTAGGTTAGGTTAGGTTAGGTTAGGTTAGGTTAGGTTAGGTTAGGTTAGGTTAGGTTAGGTTAGGTTAGGTTAGGTTAGGTTAGGTTAGGTTAGGTTAGGTTAGGTTAGGTTAGGTTAGGTTAGGTTAGGGTTAGGTTAGGTTAGGTTAGGTTAGGTTAGGTTAGGTTAGGTTAGGTTAGGTTAGGTTAGGTTAGGTTAGGTTAGGTTAGGTTAGGTTAGGTTAGGTTAGGTTAGGTTAGGTTAGGTTAGGTTAGGTTAGGTTAGGTTAGGTTAGGTTAGGTTAGGTTAGGTTAGGTTAGGTTAGGTTAGGTTAGGTTAGGTTAGGTTAGGTTAGGTTAGGTTAGGTTAGGTTAGGTTAGGTTAGGTTAGGTTAGGTTAGGTTAGGTTAGGTTAGGTTAGGTTAGGTTAGGTTAGGTTAGGTTAGGTTAGGTTAGGTTAGGTTAGGTTAGGTTAGGTTAGGTTAGGTTAGGTTAGGTTAGGTTAGGTTAGGTTAGGTTAGGTTAGGTTAGGTTAGGTTAGGTTAGGTTAGGTTAGGTTTGGAGCTAGGTTAGGTTAGGTTAGGTTAGTAGGTTAGGTTAGGTTAGGTAGGTTAGGTTAGGTTAGGTTAGGTTAGGTTAGGTTAGGTTAGGTTAGTTAGGTTAGGTTAGTTAGGTTAGGTTAGGTTAGGTTAGGTTAGGTTAGGTTAGGTTAGGTTATGTTAGGTTAGGTTAGGTTAGGTTAGGTTAGGTTAGGTTAGGTTAGTTAGGTTAGGTTAGGTTAGGTTAGGTTAGGTTAGGTTAGGTTTGGTTAGGTTAGGTTAGGTTAGGTTGGGTAAGGTTAGGTTAGGTTAGGTTAGGTTAGAGTTAGGTTAGGTTAGGTTAGTTAACTTAACGAACTTAAACTTAACTTAACTTAACGTAACTTAACTTAACGTTAACTTAACTTAACTTAGACTTAACTTAACTAACTTAACTTAACTTAAACTTAACTTACTTAACTTAACTTAACTTAACTTAACTTACTTAACTTAACTTAACTTAATTAAACTTAACGTTAAGTCTTAAACCCTTACTTACACACACCTACCTCAACGACCCCCGCCCCCCCCTTCCTTCTTCGTCCCCTCACTCGCCCGATCTACATCCCCACTTAGGTTAGTTTGGTTAGGTTAGGTTAGGTTAGGTTAGGTTAGGTTAGGTTAGGTTAGGTTAGGTTAGGTTGTAGTTAGGTTAGGTTAGGTTAGGTTAGGTTAGGTTAGGTTAGGTTAGGTTAGGTTAGGTTAGGTTAGGTGTTGGTTAGGTTAGTTAGGTTAGGTTAGGTATTTTTAGGTTAGGGTTAGTTAGGAGTTAGGTTAGGTTAGGTAGGTTAGGTTAGGTTAGGGTTTGTTAGGTTAGGTTAGGTTATTAGGTTAAGTTAG
>JAYKKO010000027.1:9445000-9447500 GCA_037074685.1 Glyphodes pyloalis | reverse complement strand
CTGAAAGCGGGAGTCCAAGTATGAGAGAAGCTTCTCCTCACTTCCCCTACTCTTCTCTGTAGGGGAGGACGTTTGCCCTTCTACTCTCGCCTGGAGAAGAGCGACCTCTTTGCGGACTTCGGCCAGCTGTGTGGCCTGCCGCTCCACCTCTTTACGAAGCCGCTCGTTCTCCAGCTTGACGATCTTGTTCTCGGCGACGCTTTCTTCTCTGGCCTTCTTTACTGCCTCTTCCAGAACTCGGTTTTCTTCAGTGGAAGTCCTTTTGTACATCATGGCAGCCACTTTGTCCCACTCGTTGGCTGCCATGACCAGGGCCTTCATGTGGGTGCCCTTGAGATTCCCCGATCCCCTCGCCACCCTCCGGACGAGGTCCGCCGTCGCCATCGCCTGTGCCGCCAGGAGGAAGGAGGGCCGGTCGCTAAGGTTCTCCGACGCCTCCTCTCGTGCGTATGTTTGGGGCGAGAGAGTACGCGAAACGTAGTCGATCTCGCCCGCATGCTGTTCCACTTCTTGAGCTGCCTTAGAGATGGACTTCTCTCGTTCCTTCTTCTTTTCCGCCTCCGCGGCTTCTCGCTCCTCACGCCGGTGTTGTTCTTTGGCCGCCGCCAATCCCACATATTGCCCCGTGGTTGGCGGTCGGCCACGCCCCCTTTTGGCCCCGGTCTTCTTACGGAGGGCAACTTCTGCCTCTGCATCTTCTTCGTTGGGCCGTTTCCGCCCAGCAACAAATCCCCCCTCGTCTGAGACAGACGAACAGCTAACACCGCGGCTTTGGCCCCCGACGCGCTGTAAGCGCCGCGCTGACCGCACCGCACTCGCATCCGAAAAACTCATACTTGTCTCAGAGACTTCTGAGACATCATCCGAGTCGATCTCGCTCTCCACTACTCTCTTCCCTTCTTTGGTTTGATTTTTGTAAGAGTCCATTACTGTTCCCACGATTTATACTGGAACTAAGTGGTCACCCCGTGCAGAGCCAGTTGCACGGGGAAGCCTATTACACACCCGGTGTCGGCCGGTGCCGGGCGGTGGGGTCGATAAGAGGAGCTTTGACCCATCTCCTCACCATCCCTCCGAGGGAGAGATGGCCCCGACGTCTCGTGCCACTCCCAACGTCGGGCTTAGGGGGTTTTTTAATGAGGTATCCTTCCTCTTGGGCCGGCCAATGAAGGCAAGCCCCCTACCCCTTCCCCCTCCCCAGGCCTACCTGGGCTACAGAGGGAAGGAACAGGTTTGCCCGATGGTGGCCCTAAAAAAGGACCGCGTCTCCCCGACCACTCTGGCCAGTTTGACCCACCGAGCCCACACCTACCTATACGCCTCGCCCTCAACTGCTCTTCTCAAAACCGAGAATAGCAGAGAGGACGGTATTCCCCAGCCCCCCCATTCCCCACCCCCCCATTCCCCAATCCCCAAACCCGCCTACCCCAACCCCCCCAGTGCGTTTGGTCCGCGGGAGCTAATCTCCGACCCCCGGCTGCCGTCCGCAGGGCATCCCTGTAAGCGGGAGTACCCTCCGGGCGGCAGCCGACGGCTTCCCCTATCCGCCGGCCGGGGGACGCGCCAGGTAGGGGTACACCTCCCCCCCTGGAACCTAACCTAACCTAACCTAACCTAACCTAACCTAACCTAACCTAACCTAACCTAACCTAACCTAACCTAACCTAACCTAACCTAACCTAACCTAACCTAACCTAACCTAACCTAACCTAACCTAACCTAACCTAACCTAACCTAACCTAACCTAACCTAACCTAACCTAACCTAACCTAACCTAACCTACCTAACCTAACCTAACCTAACCTAACCTAACCTAACCTAACCTAACCTAACCTAACCTAACCTAACCTAACCTAACCTAACCTAACCTAACCTAACCTAACCTAACCTAACCTAACCTAACCTAACCTAACCTAACCTAACCTAACCTAACCTAACCTAACCTAACCTAACCTAACCTAACCTAACCTAACCTAACCTAACCTAACCTAACCTAACCTAACCTAACCTAACCTAACCTAACCTAACCTAACCTAACCTAACCTAACCTAACCTAACCTAACCTAACCTAACCTAACCTAAACCTAACCTAACCTAACCTAACCTAACCTAACCTAACCTAACCTAACCTAACCTAACCTAACCTAACCTAACCTAACCTAACCTAACCTAACCTAACCTAACCTAACCTAACCTAACCTAACCTAACCTAACCTAACCTAACCTAACCTAACCTAACCTAACCTAACCTAACCTAACCTAACCTAACCTAACCTAACCTAACCTAACCTAACCTAACCTAACCTAACCTAACCTAACCTAACCTAACCTAACCTAACCTAACCTAACCTAACCTAACCTAACCTAACCTAACCTAACCTAACCTAACCTAACCTAACCTAACCTAACCTAACCTAACCTAACCTAACCTAACCTAACCTAACCTAACCTAACCTAACCTAACCTAACCTAACCTAACCTAACCTAACCTAACCTAACC
>JAYKKO010000027.1:9435000-9440000 GCA_037074685.1 Glyphodes pyloalis | reverse complement strand
CCTAACCTAACCTAACCTAACCTAACCTAACCTAACCTAACCAACCGCTTTTAAAAGCACCAATAAGGGAGCTACCCTGCTGCAACTTTGCATCAAGGAGCCTAAAATTTATCCCTATCGATAGCCCAAAACTCAAGGGTCATCCATCGAGAACTTTATTTTTAATTAATTTTTCAAGTTTTTCGGACTTAGAGAATTTTCAATCGCAAATTTCGTCGTCTAAAACACTGGGTTTCACCGCCTAGGGTGGAACCCCATAAAATTCATAGTTCTTCAGTTATTAGTTTCTTCATCTTAGTGTCTTCTTAGGTTTAATAGTATTTGGTCTTACCTATCTGGTGGTACCACCCCCATCCCTCCATCATCAATAGTCTCGGAGATAGAATCTTCGAATTTCGAAAATTGCAAAATTTGTATGGGGAAAAAGTCGGACCTTACGTAGACTTTTTCCCCGAGTTAGCCACTTTAGAAAATCACTAAATAATTCATATCTCCGTTGTTTTCCATCCGATTTAGTTCATTCAAGTACCATTGTTCATTAAATAATTCACCCCATCTTAGTACATATATCATTTGTCTATTAACCCATTTTCTGCCAAAACGAAAATCACTTTGATTTTACGTAAATAATTAAATTCAAATCATTGGTATTTCTGTTTAGTCTTTAGTTAGTAGCTTCAATAGTAGTTGTCAGTTAACCCTTTGACTGCCACAAATTTTAATTTTGTCTCCTTTGTGTTCGTTTTAGTTTTTAATTGCTTTGTAGTCTTCATTTGTGTTTTAATTCGTGTTCCTTTATTTTCTCTCGTCTCTCAGAGTTTATCTTTGAGGGATGTTCAAAGCTGTTTGACGTCCTAGTGCTTGCGAAAAACGACAAGTAACTTGCAGTATGGCGTCGAAGGGCAATGTCATTAAAATTGTACGTCTCACACACCGACATGACGGATTTCGATTCGTTCTATAAGTTAAACAAGGAAATCCTGTTGACTATAGGCGACGCACTCAATGCGGGAAATTCACTCACGCGCGAAAACAAGCAGACGATCTTCCGCTGTGTGGAAGAGCTCCGATACGGTCTTGAGTACCTGTATGGCGAACTCAAGGATAAGTTTGTTGCCGAATCACGCGAAAACTCCCTTCATACCAGCATGGTACAAGTCAAGGACACCACTGAGAGTCTCAAGGACGACATAATCGAGGCTGTCAAAGCCGAACTCGCCTCGTTCAAGGAGGAAATGAGATCCTCTCCTCCTGTCTCCGAAGCTCCGGTGGGGCCCGCGACTTATGCTACAATCGCCTCAAAATCCGCGCGTTCCGCCGCGCCTGTCTCTAAACCGGCCATCATCGTACAAGCCGAAGATACGTCCAAGAAGCCTCAAGAGGTGGTTTCTGAGTGGAAAAAAGGTAGTCTCGTTTCGCTCTAAGAAATACGCGCCCACTAAGATCCAGCCTATTTCCAATGGAAAGATAAGAATCGAATTCGAGAAACCCGAGCAATGCACAGAAACCATCTCTCGCACTAAAGAGGCACCGGGATTCAACGCCGAGGAGGCGAAGCGTCGACCACCGCTCATCATCCTGAAGGGCATCTCCAAGGAAGTCACTCGCGACGAACTGGTTGATGTCCTGCAGAGTCAGAATGACTTAGATAGTGTCCGCCTCTGCTTTCTCACCAACAACCGCAGCGAGCGTCTCTACAATGCGGTACTGGAAGTCACTCCCGAAACGCGCCGCAAAGTCTTACAACTCGGCAAACTCAACGTCGACTACAGTCGTGTCCACGTCGAAGATTTTCATAGATTCGTGCAGTGCTTCCAGTGCCTGCAGTACGGCCACACCAAGGTCAAATGCACCAATGACATCAAACCGTGCTCCCATTGCGCTAGTGAGGGTCACCAGTTCTCTGCGTGCCCACACAAAGCCCTCCCCGAAAAGCGCAAGTGCTACAATTGTAGCAAGTTCAACACCAAGACTGGGAGTCATGGTGACGAGACTCATAGCGCCACTAGTGCTAAACACTGTCCCCGGATTAAGGCCATGATGGTCCGCATCGGTGACCAAACCGATTACGGCGTGTGAGTAAATTACCCACACACGTCTTGTGCCTTCAAAATTCTTCTTTCTTCGTCTTAATTCCTTTCAGAACTCCTCTCCCATTTTCCTGTAACACATCTTCTTTCCCTTAATTTGACTTCCACATCTCCTTTTCTACAACTTTGTCCCTTCAATGAATAACCCTTCTATTTCCTATCTCCCGTATCTCATAGCGGGAATCCTACACTCCCTCAACTCTCTTTTTCCCGTATCCTTTCGCGGGATTGTTACTCTTTTCGGTCGAAATAGTCCATAGTTGATAGAAAATTTTTGATATAAATTCCATAAAATGTTAAACATATTCTGAAAAAAAAAAAAAAAAAAAAAAAAAAAAAAAAAAAAAGAACCTAACCTAACCTAACCTAACCTAACCTAACCTAACCTAACCTAACCTAACCTAACCTAACCTAACCTAACCTAACCTAACCTAACCTAACCTAACCTAACCTAACCTAACCTAACCTAACCTAACCTAACCTAACCTAACCTAACCTAACCTAACCTAACCTAACCTAACCTAACCTAACCTAACCTAACCTAACCTAACCTAACCTAACCTAACCTAACCTAACCTAACCTAACCTACCTAACCTAACCTAACCTAACCTAACCTAACCTAACCTAACCTAACCTAACCTAACCTAACCTAACCTAACCTAACCTAACCTAACCTAACCTAACCTAACCTAACCTAACCTAACCTAACCTAACCTAACCTAACCTAACCTAACCATCGCAATTTATTTTCCAGAATATAACCCCTACGTTGCCCAAATTTATATCCTAGATTAGGCTTTTTAAGGTCTACCCATTGGCCGAAACTCGAGGGGTACCTAAAAAATACTTCTCGAGTTTTTGCCAAAAAACACTTTGGCAAATTTCACATAGATCATAAGAGAACAAAACCACACCTCTAGATAAATAAAGTCAAAATTTCAAAATTCCATAGTTTCAAAATTAGTAAAGTCCCAAGTTTGGTCCTAAAGGGTGGTTTGACAGGCTCGGGAAGACGCGTCGAGCGAGCCTACTCACAACCCCCTACCCCTCATAGGGACTTAGAAAATTTTTCCAAATTTTTCCTCCATACTAAAAATTTCGCACCTTAGGTGGACTTCCGACCAGAAAAACTTGAATCAACCCAAAATTTCATAACTTCAAAAATTCATTAAAAATCAGTTTCTTGGTATAAAATTAAAATTCCTTTTGATAATAATTCCCTAAAATACCCCCCTCCCTGTGACCTTACAGGCCTCAGGGTGAATCATCCCCTACTCATAAAAAATTGTTGAAGACGCCCCCAAACACATAAAGTTTCCCTTGAACTCCCCAAATAAAATATTAAATAGTAAAATCAACTTAAATAATAAATAAAACGTTATTGGAATCCATTAAATTCAAATAAAATCCATAGAGAATCGTCAAAAGTCGTTAAAAATCGCTAAAGATTCCTAAAACATCTTATAAAATAAACTAAAAATCCCTTATACATAGCACAGTTAAAACTTTAAAAATGACTGACCAAGCTACCCCCCTAAAAGCCAGAATGTCGCGGGCGATGTATTCCTTCAGGAATGTCACGGACTCAGCGACTTTTCTGGAGACGGTGCTTGGACTGACCGACACCATCGAATTGGCAGTAAAAGAGGGCCGGTCACTCAGCCGAGAAAACAAGGTGATCATCCTCGATTGCTGCACTGATCTGCGTCAATGTTGCGCGAACTACCCCTACGAAGCACCCCCCGCTGCGGCGGGCTGGGATCACGGAGTGGTTCGCGAGTTATCGTTTGCGCTCAGCGACGGGATGGCCTCCATGTGCGCCGTCCAAGAAGAAACGATGGGAGAGGTTCGTGCCGCACAAGAGAAAGTCATGGAGACGGTGCGTAAGGGAGTGGACGATAGGCTTGACACCATCATCAAGCAAAATGAGCGACTGGAGGACCTTGTGAGACTGTCCGGCAATATGCTGAGCAGAGCTCTCAAGGAAAACCAGGATATCGTCCCACCACCGTCTTCATCATTCCTTGAAACCCTCCCTGAAATGGCCGACACATTGGGTGACAAGATTCGTGGCGTGGTCCAGGGCGAGGTTGCTGCCTTGAGAGAGGAATTCAAGACCCTTCCTCCTCCCTCTGCCCCAATCCAACCCGCCGCGCCCTCGTACGCCAGTGTGGCGGCCCGCCCAATTCCTACCCCGGTGTCCAGACCCGCCGTAATAGTGGCGAGCATCGACATTGAAAAGCCCCCCCAGATCATAATTGCTGACTGGAAAAAAGCTGTTTCTTTCCGGCAGCAAAAATACGCCCCCCTAAAAATTCACTCCATTCCACACGGAAAACTCCGCGTGGAGTTCGAAAATACGGCCCAATGCGACGAGACAATCCGACGCACCAACACCACCGGAGACTTCCATGCGGAGAGGGCGAAGCGCCGCCAGCCGCTGCTCATTGTGAAGGGAGTTTCTAAGGATGTAGGCAGGGACGAGCTGCTCGACGTCATCCATACTCAGAATGACGTCAGAGTGGCTCGCCTCTGCTTCTTGACTTCAAACCGAAGCGACTCCCTTTACAATGCGGTGATTGAGGTGTCTCCCGAGATGAGAAAGAACATCCTCTCACTCGGGAAACTCAACGTGGACCACGCCAAGGTCCACGTCGAGGACTTCAGCAGGTTTATACAGTGTCGCTTGTGTCTACAGTATGGCCATACAAATGCCAAATGCACAGCGACGCGTAGACCTTGCGCCTACTGCGCGGGTGAAGGGCATAGAGTAGCTGACTGTCCCCATAAGAACGACCCAAAGAAGCGCTGCTGCTATAATTGCAGCATGCACAACATCCGAATGGGAACAAAGGTTGACGTCACACACAGCGCCGTGAACCCCAAGGAATGCCCCCGCATTAAGTCAA
>JAYKKO010000027.1:9415000-9430000 GCA_037074685.1 Glyphodes pyloalis | reverse complement strand
TACGGCGTCTGGCAGTAGTGTTATTGCTACTGCCGCCGTCTGTGCGGGGCGGAGGTTTGGCTTAACCTAACCTAACCTAACCTAACCTAACCTAACCTAACCTTTTTTTTTTTTTTTTTTTTTTTTTTTTTTTGATTCCCAGGGGAAATGCCCACGCACCGTCACTCTCTGCCACGGGGAGACAGAGAGTGGTGTGTCGGACTCGAACCGACTAAAACCCCTGGGGTGGTCCTACTCTGCGCAGTGGCGGGGGGGGCCGGGAAGCGCCATTAAAGCATTACGCAATCCCCCCCCTAAACGCAATTGCCGCGCGTGGCGCAGCGCGTCTCGGTGCGGCAGGTGGAATTGCCGCACCACGGGGCATGCCGGACCACCCAGCATGCCCCGTCACCTCGAGCGACGCCAGAATTCCCCGTTCTGGCGCCTTCGGGACTCATGGCCTACGGGCCTACTCCCCCGTCATCTGGACGTCAGGGGCGGGGCGGGTCGGCTGCGACTGCGATTGAGTCGCTCCGGCGGCCCGCCTCTGGGCTCTCTTGGGGGCCTTACATGCTGGGCCCCCACCTATGTGGTTGGCCTTCTTGCCGGCCGCGGCACAGACCGTGCAGTGCGGCGCTGCCTCGCACGCACGGGCCAGGTGGCCAGGAGCACCACATCTGTAGCACGTGGCGCTCCTATCCATCTCCGACCCGCACTGCATCCTGACGTGCCCCTTCTCGAGGCACCGGAAGCAGCGCAGGTCTCTGGTCTCCAGCAGCTTGACTTGCGCTGAAGACCAGCCAACTCTCAATTTCTGGCCAACCACTAACTTCTTCGCGACTGCAGTGGGGCAGCGCACCCAGCAGGAGCCCAGTCCCCGGCCAACGCGGCGAATCTCCCCGGTCTTGACACACGACGCCGGACATTCCCCAAACGCCGCGATCGCGGCGACGACTTCGGTGACGGTGACGGAGTCGTCCAGCCCGGAGAGGCGCAGCTCCGCGCACTTTTCCGGGCGGGAGACCAGGACTCCGTCCGCCGCGAGAACCTCCTTCAATTTCCCCGCGAAGGTTTCGGCCTTCTCCCGGTTTTCTTGCTCCGAACCCCCGGATATCAACACCATCAAGCCGCCGGTAATGGCCCGGCGGCATTGAATCCCCGTAATTCCCAATTCCCCTACGTTTATTAGGGACCTCGCCTTCGTGAGGGCCGCAAGCAGCGTCATGCCCCGCTCAACAGCCTCTGGCAGCAGTGTAAGGATCACTGCCGCCGTCTGAGGGGGGCGGAGGTTCGGCAGATTGGGCCGTCGCTGCTGCCTCAGCGTCTTGACCGGAGGCTGAGGCAGCTGGGGAGCCGTTTCCGGCGCGCCTTTCTTCTTCTTCCCCCCCTTTTTCACCACTGTGGCCCACGACGTGGGAGGAGGTGGCAGGGACTGTGACTCCTTGCTGGGCTGGACAGCGGGCTGGGCCGCAGGCTGAGCCTTTGCCTTTGCCTTAGCCCGCCTACTTAATTTGGCGGGCGCGGGAGCTGCAGGCTTCTGCGTAGCAGCCGGAGCGCTGCTCGCAATTGGCCCTCTGCTCTCGGTGCTCAACTCCACCACCTTTGTCGAAGACGTCGACTGTACTGGCTGTACCTTCTCTAGCCGCTCCTCAATTGCCCGAAAGCGGGAGTCCAGGTAGCTGAGGAGCGTTTTCTCGCTCTCCTTGCTGACCGCTACTGGGGGGGGAGGGGGCATCTGCCCCTGTACGCTGCGCTGGAGAAGAGCGACTTCTTCGCGGACCTCGGCCAATTGCTTGGCCTGCCGCTCCACCTCTTCGCGAAGTCGCTCATTCTCCAGTTTTATCTTTCTCGCCTCAGCGGCCCCGTCCTCTCTGGCCCGCTTGACTGCCTCTTCCAAGATCCTGTTTTCGTCGGAGGTCGTTCTCTTATACATCATGGCAGCCAACTTATCCCACTCGTTGGCTGCCATGACCAGGGCCCTCATGTGGGTCCCTTTCAAGTTTCCGGACCCTTTCGCCACACTCCGGACCAAATTCGCCGTCTCCATAGCCTGGGCGGCAAGGAGGAACGAGGGCCGGTCGGCTAAGTTCTCAGACGCCTCTTCCCTTGCATACGTCTTTGGCGAGAGAGTTCGTGCGACGTATTCAATTTCTCCCGCCTGACGCTCCACCAGTTGGGCTCTCCCTGAGATGGTCTGGTCCCACTCTCTCTTCTTCTCCTCTTTTTCGGCCTCTAACTTCTCGCGCCGTTGCTGCTCTTTGGCCGCCGCCACCCCCACATATTCCCCGGTGGTAGGCGGTCGGCCACGCCCCCTCTTGGCTGGTGTCTTCTTGCGGAGGACAACGTCTCCGCCCGTTTCCCCCTGGTTGGGCCGTTTACGCCCGGCAATAAGTCCCAACTCAGCGTCTGAGACAGACGAACAGCTGACACCCCGACTCAGGCCCCCGACGCGCTGTGATCGCCGCGCTGACCGGGCCGCACTCACGTCCGACAAACTCAAGCTCATCTCGGACACGTCCGAGACGTCATCCGAGTCAATTTCAGACTCTCCCACATTACCTACTAGTTTTGATTTTTGAGTGGATTCCATTGTTATTCCCACGAGTAGTCTGGAAATAAGCGGTCACCCCGTGCAGAGCCAGTTGCACGGGGAAGCCTATTACTCGCCCGGGGTCGGCCGGTCCGGGCGGTGGGGTCGATAGGAGGAGCTTTGCCCATCTCCTCACCATCCCTCCGAGGGAGAGATGGCCCCGACGTCTCGTGCCACTCCCAACGTCGGGCTTAGGGGGTTTTTTATGGAGGTGTCCTTCCTCTTGGGCCGGCCAATGAAGGCAAGCCCCCTACCCCTCCCCCCTCCCCAGGCCTACCTGGGCTACAAGGAGGAGAAGCAGGTTTGCCGGTGGTGGTCCTGAAAAGGACCGCGTCTCCCCAGCCACTTTGGCCAGTTCGACCCACCGAGCCCTAACACCTACGCGCCTCGTCCTCAACTGCTCTTCTCAAACCGAGAATAGCAGAGAGGACGGTATTCCCCACCCCCCCAAATTCCCCACCCCCCCATTCCCCATCCCCAACCCGCCTACCCCACCCCCCCAGTGTGTTTGGTCCGCGGGAGCTAATCTCCGACCGCCGACCGCCGTCCGCAGGGCATCCCTGTAAGCGGGAGTACCCTCCGGGCGGCGGCCGACGGCTTCCCCTATCCGCCGGCCGGGGGACGCGCCAGGTAGGGGTATCACCTCCCCCCCTGGAACCTAACCTAACCTAACCTAACCTAACCTAACCTAACCTAACCTAACCTAACCTAACCTAACCTAACCTAACCTAACCTAACCTTTTTTTTTTTTTTTTTTTTTTTTTTTTTTTTTTTTTTTTTTTTTTTTTGTACCCAGGGGAAATGCCCACGCACCGTCACTCTCTGCCACGGGGAGACAGAGAGTGGTGTGTCGGACTCGAACCGACTAAAACCCCTGGGGTGGTCCTACTCTGCGCAGTGGCAGGGGGGCCGGGAAGCGCCATCAAAGCATAACACGCAAACCCCCCCCTAAACGCAAACGCGTCTCAGGTGCGGCAGGTGGTTGCCGCACCACGGGGCATGCCGGACCACCCAGCATGCCCCGTCACCTCGAGCGGCGCCAGAATTCCCCGTTCTGGCGCCTTCGGGATACCCGGCCATGTGGGCCTTACTCCCCTGTCATTATTTCATCAGGGGCGGGGCGGGACGGCTGCGACTGTTGAGTCGCTCCAGCGGGCCGCCTCTGGCTGCTTCTTGGGGCCTTACAGGCCCTTCCCCCTCCAACGTGGTTGGCCTTTCTGCCCGCAGCGGCGCAGATCGCGCAATGCGGCGCTGCGTCGCACGAACGGGCCAGATGGCCAGGAGCGCCACATCGGTAACACGTGGCGCTCCTGTCCGTCTCCGACCTGCACTGCATCCTGACATGCCCCTTCTCGAGGCACCGGAAGCAGCGCAGGTCTCTGGTCTCAAGCAGCTGGATTTGGGCTGCGGACCATCCCACGGTCAGCCTACGGCCGTCTGTCAATCTTTTGGCCACTTCAGTAGGACAACGCAGCCAACAGGAGCCCAACCCCCGGCCAGCGCGGCGAATCTCCCCGACATTTATTAAATTCGCTGGACACTCTCCAACAGCCGCGACTGCGGCAACAACGTCGGCGGCAGTTACGGAGTCATCCAGACCGGATAGGCGCAGCTCAACGCGCTTCTCCGGTCGGGATACCAAGACTCCGTCTGCCGCAAGCACCTCCCTTAATTTGCCCGCGAAGGCTTCAGCTTTGCTCCGGTTCTCCTGTTCGGAGCCACCCGTTATCTCCAGCAATAAGCCGCCAGTAATTGCCCGGCGGCATCGGAGACCCGTTAATTCCAAGTCCCCCAGGGAAATTTGGGATTTCGCCTTACGGAGCGCCGTCTCTAGGGTCAGGCCCCGCTCAACGGCCTCCGGCAGCAGTGTTAATACTACTGCCGCCGTCTGAGCTGGTCGGAGCCGGGGTGTGTTGGGCCGTCTCTGCTGCTTTGGCGCCGGCGCCTTAGACAAAGGCTGGGGCTGCTGGGGGGCCGTTGTTGGCGCACCCTTTTTCTTCCCCCCCTTTTTGACCACTGTGGCCCACGACGTGGGAGGAGGTGGCAGGGACTGTGTCTCCTTACTGGGCTGGGCAGCGGGCTGGGCTGCAGGCTGAACCTTTGCCTTTGCCTTGGCCCGCCTACTTAATTTGGAAGGCGCAGGAGCTACGGGTTTCTGGGTAGCAGCCGGAGCGCTGCTCGCAGTTGGCCCTCTGCTCTCGGTGCCCGACTCCACCACCTTTGTCGAAGTCGACTGTACTGGCTGTGCCATCTCCAACCGCTTCTCAATTGCCCGGAAGCGGGAGTCCAGGAAGCTGAGGAGCGTTTTATCGCTCTCCTTGCTGACTGCTACTGGGGGGGGAGGGGGCATCTGCCCCTCTACACTGCGCTGGAGAAGAGCGACTTCTTTGCGGACTTCGGCCAATTGCTTGGCCTGCCGCTCCACCTCTTCGCGAAGTCGCTCATTCTCCAGTTTTATCTTCCTCGCCTCAGCGGCCCCGTCCTCTCTGGCCCGCTTGACTGCCTCTTCCAAGATCCTGTTTTCGTCGGAGGACGTTCTCTTATACATCATGGCAGCCAACTTATCCCACTCGTTGGCTGCCATGACCAGGGCCCTCATGTGGGTCCCTTTCAAGTTTCCGGACCCTTTCGCCACACTCCGGACCAAATTCGCCGTCTCCATCGCTTGGGCGGCTAGGAGGAACGAGGGCCGGTCGGCTAAGTTCTCAGACGCCTCTTCCCTTGCATACGTCTTTGGCGAGAGAGTTCGTGCGACGTACTCAATTTCTCCCGCCTGACGCTCCACCAGTTGGGCTCTCCCTGAGATGGTCTGGTCCCACTCTCTCTTCTTCTCCTCTTTTTCGGCCTCTAACTTCTCGCGCCGTTGCTGCTCTTTGGCCGCCGCCACCCCCACATATTCCCCGGTGGTAGGCGGTCGGCCACGCCCCCTCTTGGCTGGTGTCTTCTTGCGGAGGACAACGTCTCCGCCCGTTTCCCCCTGGTTGGGCCGTTTACGCCCGGCAGTAAGTCCCAACTCAGCGTCTGAGACAGACGAACAGCTGACACCCCGACTCAGTCCCCCGACGCGCTGTGATCGCCGCGCTGACCGGGCCGCACTCACGTCCGACAAACTCAAACTCATCTCGGACACGTCCGAGACGTCATCCGAGTCAATTTCAGACTCTCCCACATTACCTACTAGTTTTGTTTTTTGTAAGGATTCCATATTTGTTCCCACGAGTGATACTGGTCGTAGGTGGTCACCCCGTGCAGAGCCAGTTGCACGGGGAAGCCTATTACTCGCCCGGGGTCGGCCGGTCCGGGCGGTGGGGTCGATAGGAGGAGCTTTGCCCATCTCCTCACCATCCCTCCGAGGGAGAGATGGCCCCGACGTCTCGTGCCACTCCCAACGTCGGGCTTAGGGGGTTTTTTATGGAGGTGTCCTTCCTCTTGGGCCGGCCAATGAAGGCAAGCCCCCTACCCCTCCCCCCTCCCCAGGCCTACCTGGGCTACAGAGGGAAGGAACAGGTTTGCCGGTGGTGGTCCTAAAAAGGACCGCGTCTCCCCAGCCACTTTGGCCAGTTTGACCCACCGAGCCCTATCACCTACGCGCCTCGCCCTCAACTGCTCTTCTCAAACCGAGAATAGCAGAGAGGACGGTATTCCCCACCCCCCCAAATTCCCCACCCCCCCATTCCCCATCCCCAACCCGCCTACCCCACCCCCCCAGTGTGTTTGGTCCGCGGGAGCTAATCTCCGACCGCCGACTGCCGTCCGCAGGGCATCCCTGTAAGCGGGAGTACCCTCCGGGCGGCAGCCGACGGCTTCCCCTATCCGCCACCGGGGGACGCGCCAGGTAGGGGTATCACCTCCCCCCCTGGAACCTAACCTAACCTAACCTAACCTAACCTAACCTAACCTAACCTAACCTAACCTTTTTTTTTTTTTTTTTTTTTTTTTTTTTTTTTTTTTTTTTAGTGTGGAGAAACGCTTATGCCGCCGGCCCGTTCGGGGAAACGGGGATCGGGTACGTCAGGACTTGCACCTGTCTAAAAACTCCACTAATTTCCCCCCAACGTCTATTTTTGGTGGGGTCTGGGAAATAAGCCATTAAAGCATGCTACCAGACCCTACCGACGCGCAGTGCTCGCGTTTAGATCGCGAGCGCGTCCCCAGTGCGGCAATGCCGCACCGCGGGCGTACCGGACGCTCGGCACGCCCTACACCTCGATCGGCGCCAGAATTCCCCGTCTGGCGCCTTCGGAATCCAAGGCCTTATGCCTTATTTCCCCCCATCTCGACGTCCCTTATAGGGACGGAGGACTCAGGCTCGCTACTCGGCTTGGAGGCCGTGTTGCTGCTTCTTTTGGGTTTGGGGGCTTTGCACTGACTGCCCCCCACCCTGTGGTTCGCCGTTCTGCTAGCCGCTGCACAGACCGTGCAGTGTGGCTCTTTATTACACACGCGGGATGGGTGGCCAATTTCGCCACATCGATAGCACTGGGTGCTTCTATCGATCTCAGACCTGCACTGAATCCTGACGTGCCCCTTCTCAAGGCACCGGAAACAGCGCAGGTCTCTGGTCTCCAACAGGGTTACCTGGGCTGACGACCATCCTACTCTCAGCTTACGGCCGTCTACTAGTCTTCTCGCTGTTGCATTGGGGCATCGTACCCAGCAGGAACCTAGGCCTCTTCCAACTCGCCGGATCTCGCCGATCTTCACCGAAGACGCCGGACATTCTCCGGCTTCAGCAACCGCTGCAGCAACCTCGGTGGCGGTCACGGAGTCGTCCAACCCGGTCAGGCGCAGCTCCGCACACTTTTCCGGGCGGGAGACAAGGACTCCGTCCGCCGCGAGCACTTCTCTCAGCTTCTCCGCGAACGCCTCAGCCTTCCCCCGGTTCTCTTGTTCCGAACCGCCTGACACCATCACAATGAGTCCGCCGGTAATGGCCCGGCGGCATTGGATCCCTGTAATGCCCAAGTCCGCCACCGATATTAGGGACTTGGCCTTTTTGAGTGCCTCCAGTATCGTCATCCCCCGCTCAACGGCCTCTGGCAGCAGTGTAAGTGTCACTGCCGCCGTCTGAGGGGGGCGGAGGTTTGGTAAATTTGGTCGTCGCTGCTGCCTTGGCTTCTTAACCGGAGGTTGAGGCAGTTGGGGTGTCTTTTCCGGTGCAGTCTTCTTCTTCCCCCCCTTTCGGACCACCGTGGCCCACGTCGTGGGAGGGGGTGGGGGTGGGGGAGGCATGAGCTGGAACTCCTCGTCGGGTTGGGCCGTGCTCTTTGCCGCGGGCCGTGTCGCTGACATCGCTTTCCTTCTCCTGGGCACAGGGGCATCGGGCCTCCGCGTCGCAGCTGGAGTGCTGCTCGCAGCTGCCCCTTTCTTGGACCCAGTGCTCGGTTTCACCACCTTTGCCGTTGCCGTTGACGGCGTAGTTCCCTGGAGTCCTACCGTCGACCCCAAACGCTTCTCTATGTCCTGGAAGCGGGACTCCAGATAGGAGAGAAGCTTCTCCTCGCTTCCCCTACTCTTCTCGGTAGGGGAGGACGTTTGCCCTTCCACTTTGGCCTGGAGAAGAGCGACCTCCTTGCGGACTTCGGCCAGCTGTGTGGCCTGCCGCTCCACCTCTTTACGAAGCCGCTCGTTCTCCAGCTTTACTAACTTGTTCTCGGCGACGCTTTCTTCTCTGGCCTTCTTTACTGCCTCTTCCAGAACTCGGTTTTCTTCAGTGGAAGTCCTTTTGTACATCATGGCAGCCACTTTGTCCCACTCGTTGGCTGCCATGACCAGGGCCTTCATGTGGGTGCCCTTAAGATTCCCCGATCCCCTCGCCACCCTCCGGACGAGGTCCGCCGTCGCCATCGCCTGTGCCGCCAGGAGGAAGGAGGGCCGGTCGCTAAGGTTCTCCGACGCCTCCTCTCGTGCGTATGTTTGGGGCGAGAGAGTACGCGAAACGTATTCAATCTCGCCCGCATGCTGTTCTACTTCTTGAGCTGCCTTGGAGATGGACTTCTCTCGTTCCTTCTTCTTTTCCGCCTCCGCGGCTTCTCGCTCCTCACGCCGGTGTTGTTCTTTGGCCGCCGCCAATCCCACATATTGCCCCGTGGTTGGCGGTCGGCCGCGCCCCCTTTTGGCCCCGGTCTTCTTACGGAGGGCAACTTCTGCCTCTGCATCTTCTTCGTTGGGCCGTTTCCGCCCAGCAACAAATCCCCCCTCGTCTGAGACAGACGAACAGCTAGCACCGCGGCTCTGGCCCCCGACGCGCTGTAAGCGCCGCGCTGACCGCACCGCACTCGCATCCGAAAAACTCATACTTGTCTCAGAGACTTCTGAGACATCATCCGAGTCGATCTCGCTCTCCACTACTCTCTTCCCTTCTTTTGCTTGATTTTTGTAAGAGTCCATTACTGTTCCCACGATTTATGCTGGAACTATGTGGTCACCCCGTGCAGAGCCAGTTGCACGGGGAAGCCTAATACACACCCGGTGTCGGCCGGTGCCGGGCGGTGGGGTCGATAAGAGGAGCTTTGACCCATCTCCTCACCATCCCTCCGAGGGAGAGATGGCCCCGACGTCTCGTGCCACTCCCAACGTCGGGCTTAGGGGGTTTTTTAATGAGGTATCCTTCCTCTTGGGCCGGCCAATGAAGGCAAGCCCCCTACCCCTTCCCCCTCCCCAGGCCTACCTGGGCTACAGAGGGAAGGAACAGGTTTGCCCGATGGTGGCCCTAAAAAGGACCGCGTCTCCCCGACCACTTTGGCCAGTTTGACCCACCGAGCCCACACCTACCTATACGCCTCGCCCTCAACTGCTCTTCTCAAAACCGAGAATAGCAGAGAGGACGGTATTCCCCAGCCCCCCCATTCCCCACCCCCCCATTCCCCAATCCCCAACCCGCCTACCCCAACCCCCCCAGTGCGTTTGGTCCGCGGGAGCTAATCTCCGACCCCCGGCTGCCGTCCGCAGGGCATCCCTGTAAGCGGGAGTACCCTCCGGGCGGCAGCCGACGGCTTCCCCTATCCGCCGGCCGGGGGACGCGCCAGGTAGGGGTATCACCTCCCCCCCTGGAACCTAACCTAACCTAACCTAACCTAACCTAACCTAACCTAACCTAACCTAACCTAACCTAACCTTTTTTTTTTTTTTTTTTTTTTTTTTTTTTTTTTTTTTTTTTTTTTTTTTTTTTTTTTTTACGGGGGGAAATGCTTGATGCACCGTACCGCCACCCTGAGGGAGGGTGGCGGCGTGTGTGGGACTCCCTTCCTACCAACCAACCCGGTGTACCCACTAAAACCCCCCGGTTGGACCCTCATCGCCTAAATGGCGGCGCTGTGGGAAATCGGCTCAGCCTTTACTTCCACAGCGCCGCCGGCGGAAAAGCCGCTTACGCGGCTCCGTCTGCTCCCCCCACGGTGTTCGGGGGGAGACTGGGGATGGCCGGTCCAACGGGACCATCCCCACCTCGCAGTGGAGACCGGTGCAATGCCAGCTGAGGTGCCCTCACACCATCAGCCGGCCGGTCCCCACTCGGTAGCTGGGCGCGGTCATATTGGCGCCGCGCCCTCAGCCGCCTTCTTCGGCGGCAGGCGGGAGCGGATGGGTCGTCCTCCCGCTCCCGCTCTGCGGCCTCCTTCTGTGACATAACATCTTCGCAGAAGGAGGCCATCCCATCCCATGCCGTCTCACTCCCGAGCATAGCCTCGACTATGCTGGGGAGTGAGAGATCCGGCCCCACCAACGCGCGCAGAGTTGCGCGCTGCGCATCAAATGTGGGGCACACCTGCAGCGTGTGCCCTGCCGTGTCCTCCGCCGCGCCACAACTCAGGCACGACGGAGACAGTTCCCTGCCGATGCGGTGCAGGTACTGCCCAAAACAGCCGTGGCCGGACAGCACCTGCACCAGCCGGAACGAAAGGTATCCCGACTTGCGCTCGAGCCAGCGAATTATTGCTGGCCCGAGCGCATCAAGAGTCCAGCGACTGGCTGGACATTCCCGCAGGCTTTGGGACCACTCTTCAAACATGCGGTCTCGGGCCTCCCTCCGGACGCGCGTCAGGTCCTCCGGGTAGAAGCGCTCCCCGGAGGCCTTCTTAGCGGCCTGCCATTTGTGGGCCGCTGCCAGCACCTGGGCTTCCATCTCCCAGGGTGGCGTACTGGCCATCGCACACGCCGCCGCAAAGCCGACGGTGCGATAGGCCCGGGCGACCCTTTGTGCGATTGCCCTTTGGGGGCGACGCAGGCATTTTGCGTTTTCCCCCCTGCGCAGTGCATCAGCCCATATGGGGGAGCCATACAGGGCCATACTTCGTAGAATGCCGGCATATAGTCGCCGGCATTTGGCCCTAGGCCCCCCAAGATTTGGCATGAGCCACGAGAGGGCGTCGGCTGCTCTAAGGAGGCGAAGTGACAGGGCCCGAAAATGTGGGCCAAACTGCCACTTCGCGTCCAGGACGAGGCCTAGATACTTCATCTGGGCCCCAACCAACACCCGGACGCCCCCAACAAGAATGTGGGCGTCAGGAGGGCGGCGCTGCCGAGGCCTCGGAAAAAAGATGGCTTCGGTCTTCTGCAGCGCCACCCGCAGTCCCAGGCGCTCGATCCGCTGGACCATCAACGTGCCCCCAACAGCCGCAAGACGGGCCGCAGCCCCGAAGTCCTTCCCCCGGGCAGTCAGCAGGGTGTCGTCGGCATAACAAATGACACCCGTGCCCGGGAGAAGGGCGCCCCGAAGCACCCAATCAAATCCAATGTTCCACAGGAGTGGGCCCAACACCGACCCCTGTGGAACACCAGCCTGGACGCTGTGACAACGCAGGTTGCCCTCCCTATCAACGCAGGCCACCGATCTGCCGGCGAGATAGTCCCCTATCAAATTGACAAGATAGGGGGGAATACGGTGGTGGCGAAGCGCCTCCATGATGGTCGAGTGGGGGATGGTGTTAAACGCGTTTGCGATGTCGAAAGACACCGCAAGAACACCCATCCCCCGATCCCATGACTCGGCGACACTGGACTTCAGTCTGGACAGGGCGTCGACTGTTGACCGCCCTGCCCGAAAACCAAACTGAACGTCCGAGAGGTCTGGGCCGACCTCTCGGAGATGTTCATTCACCCTTGAGGCGATGACTTTCTCGAACAGCTTACCGGCCTCATCAAGTAGCACGATGGGCCGGTAAGCCGACGGGGAGTCCTGGGGACGCCCTTCCTTACGGAGGAGGCAAAGTTGCCCCCTTTTCCAAATTTCTGGGAACTTCCCGACTCGAAAACAAGAGTCGAGAAGTTCCCTCATTTTCGCCTCCATGCCCACGGCGGCCAAGGCCACAATTTTGGCCGGGACCCCATCTGGGCCCGGCGCGGTCTTCTTGGCACGGAGGCAGAGAGCTACCGTGCCAAACTCCTCTTCTGTGACCGGGGGGCAGACGTCCATGACAGGACCGAAGTTTCTATTATGGCCCATGGCCGGCGGGACAAAACCGGGGTCACTGTCCGGGAACAGAGCCCGGACGATATTGTTAAGTAACCCCGGCTCGAGGGTCTCGGTCAGTGGGGGACCTATTGGGCGCAGCTGGTTTCGTGCAGCCCGGTACGGTCTCCCCCACGGATCTCGATCGAGACCCTCTAACATTTCGGCCCGAGCTCGATCCTTGGCCGCTCCTATCTCGGCCTTGAATAACCTTTTGGCCTCAAGATAGGACTCGTAGAGTCGTGCCTCATTCTCGAGGTCACGACGGGCTCGACGGCGACAGCGAGTATAAGCTCTTCGGGCCGCGATGGTGTTGGCCCGAAGATTGGCAAGCTCCCCCGACCACCAGAAACAAGCGCGACGGGGGGGCGGACGACGGGACCGAGGCATGCACGAATTGCACACCTCGGTCAGGGAGTCGCGGAGGAATTCCGCCGACTCGTCGATGTTGGGACCAGCCAAGGGAGGCGAGAACCAGTCCTGAAGTAGGACTGCCTCCCTGGCTACCGCCTTGTCCAGGCGGGAGAGAGCCCACCTGGGAAAGTGGGGCAAAGACGACGGGCGACTGGAACACCCCGAAGAGACGGCCGAGACCTCGAACCGAATGTAAACATGATCGGAAAGAGTCTCGGCCGGATCGACCCGCCAATTACAGACACGTGCGGCGAGAGCAGGGGTGGCGAACGAAATGTCCACCACGGACCCCCCCTGCTGCCGCACGCACGTGTGTGAAGAGCCCCGATTTAATAGGGACAGCCCCAACGATGCCGCCCATAACTCGACCAGCTGCCCCCGTCTATTGCAGGAGGCAGCTGGGTTCCCCCATGTCATGGCCTTGGCATTAAAATCGCCAAGGACCACGACCTGACGACCCGATGCGACGCGGCGGGCGACGGCCTCTTGCAGGGCCCCAAGGGAGACCTCAAATTCCTGGAGTGTACGACTTGGAGAGAAGTACACTCCAAAAACAACAATATTTCCCCAAAGAACCCCGACAAATCCCGCACCCCTCTCAAGAAGGGAGAGAGGGGGAGAAGTGGACGACGAACGTCTGAAGACGGCGACTGTTCCCCCTCGATCCCCAAACCAAATACTGGGGACCGAGTACGGCTCGGCCACCACAACGACATCAACCAACCACTCCGCTGCAGCCTGGGACAGCAGATCCTGCGCTGAGCGGCAGTGGTTGGCGTTCGTCTGGAGGAAGTTCAGTTGGGCCATTATTCGGACATCTGAACTTCCTCCACAACATTACTTGCTGGGGCGACTGGCTGGGTCCGCGCCATCACCCTTCCTTTTTTGGGGGGAGGTCTGCAACTCCTTCCCCCATGACATGTCCCGCCGGTCGTCCACTCTCAGCGCACACCCTGCAGTGCACTTTCTTTTCCCCGCATGCAGGGGACTTGTGGCCGGCCTGCCCGCAGCGGAAACACAAATCGCTCCGTATTACCGTGGAGGGGCACATGGGGCGGGTATGCCCCGTGCCCAGGCACTTAAAGCACCGGAGGGGCTGTTCCTCCAGTGCACGGACGGAGGCCGAGCTGAAGCCAATTAGGAAACGGCCCCCGTCCAAAACCGCCTTGGCTGCAGCTATTGGGCACTGCAGGCGTATGGCACCCATTCCCATACGACCGGGACGTATTTCCCCGGCCTTTATTTGGTCAGCCGGGCACTTCCCGATCCCGGCGACCTTTTCAATTATTTCGGACTTGGAGACCGAGTCGTCCAAGTCTGATATTGCCAGCCCGACGTACTTAATTGGCCTCACTATCTTAGCGAGGCCGTCGTCTACCACCTCCCGCATCTTCTCAGCAAACACATCCGCCTTCTTTGCTGAGTCTGTACCGGGAAATTCGAACAGACGCGCCCCTGTTTGGGTGGGGCGCATGCGGATGGAAGACGCGGAGGTGATGCCCATTCCATTGAGGTCCATACCCCCCCGGGCCTTGGTCAGGACTGACTCATAAGTCTCCCCCTTTTCCGCAGCCTCCGCGGTGAGGGTGACGACCACCGCGGCGGTTTTCGGGGGAGACAATTTGGGCTGTTTTGGTCCCAAAGCCTTCTTTGCTGCTGCTGCTGATGAAGAGGCGGCGGCGGCAGGTCTTGTCGAACCCTTTGCAGGGTTGACCGCCTTCTTCCCAGACGGCGGTGACTTTTGTGGTGGGAGGGGGGCAGCAGATTTCTTCCCCTTCCCCTTCCTGACGACTTCCACCCAGCTATTACTGGGTGTCGTCGATGGCAGTAGAACATCCTCAGCTGGGGCCTCAACTGGGGCCTCGGCAACCTGAGTGACCACGACAGAAGATTTTGCCGGCTCCTTTGAAGTGCTGGCCTGAGACTTCTTGGCCCTTTGGGGCTTTGGGGGCTCCGGGACTTTGAATTCCCCCTGGAGGCGATCCAGGGCCACAATATGTTCCCGCTTCCTGTCTGCTGCCAGTGACGGACGCAGTTTTGGGGCGGGGAGAAGCCGGTCTTGGATGCCCTCGAAACGGGCATCCATGCGAGCGCAAAAGATTGCTCGCTCTTCCTGCAGGAGCTTCCTGAACAGCTCCTCCATTTTACCGTCTGGTTTTTCCAGTTCCAGCCTAGAGACCGGAGCCGACTTCTTCTTCATGCCGACATCTTGCAAGGCCGAGGCGCAAATCGCAGCTGGAGACTTACGGCCAGATGTTGGCTTTGACAATTCGGCCACAGCAGCTTCCAGCTCAGCCACCCTCTTCCTCTGGCCCTCCAGCTCCGTTAACAGGCGGTCTACGGTTGCCTGTAACCTGATAGTCTCTTCCGAGCACGTCCTTTTAAGAGACTCCTCACAAATGGCCTTCATTGTGATGACGCTTTCCTTAAGGGCCTTTTGGAAGGTTCCCTTGAGGTTTGAAGACTTCGCTATCATCGAAGAGGACCCACTTGCCTCTTCTTCCAACAAACGCTGCAGCTCCGCTGCCGACTTCCCCTCCAAGGTAGTGGTGAGGGGAACTCCATACCC
>JAYKKO010000027.1:9405000-9410000 GCA_037074685.1 Glyphodes pyloalis | reverse complement strand
CAAAGTACGTAACGTAAAATCTGGGAAAAATTTGTAAATTCGATATCTCAGAAACTACTTAACCAAAATTAACGGGGTTTCTTGCGAATTAAATAGAATTACGAGCTCTACAAATCTCGCCTGAAAGGTTTGGCTCTACATAGAGACGCCCGGGAGATAGGTTGTTGACGCTAACAACGAGGGTACGGAAAGACACGCGCTAGCAGCATCTTGGGGATAGGATCCCATCGCGACACCGAAGCTGGGTAGAGTTCCAAAAGAAAAATTGGAGCTCTACATAGTTTCAATTTTGCGACCTGTCAATAGACCTCGCGGAGACGATTCAGAGGAGTGGTCGCACTCCACGCTCCGACAAATAGAACCGGAGATATATACTTGCAAAGTTGCGGCCGCCATCTTGATCCGCCATCTTGTTTATATTAAAACGCGTATAACTCCCATTATATCAGCCTGACAGAAACGCGGTTTCTTTTGACAACATCGGCGAATCCCCTACAATCCAGCTGGATACAAAAACGCAGATTGTAGAGTGACTCTACAAAAATAAAATAAATAGCAGAAATTATAGAGCACTACAAGAGGATAGCCGCAGCGAAAAAATCACGCTTCTACGACCAATAGCAACCGAGATATAACGTCCCAAAGACAGCGTCCGCCATCTTGGCGGCCATATTGGAAAAACGAAAAAGCCGCATAACTCGGGAACTACTGGACCTACAGCGACGGGACTGGTGTCAGGGAATAGGGCAGGAAAGAGGCTACACACCACACCACAGACCAAGGCTCTACATAGAGCCCAGCAGAAGGGGGAAAAAACTTTTGTGTATAGTTTGAAGGAAACTTTCTCTAGACAGCACAAACAGCAAATATACAAGCATACATGCACCGGAAGCACTAAAAACGCTACATAGAGCTAAGCAAAAAAGAAAAACTTACCCCTAAAACGGCGGAAATCCAGTCAATTGGCACAGTAGGAAGCCCAACACCACCACCGCTAGCTCCGTCGTAGACCGCCGTAGCCACAGGACCTGAAACAAAAAAACACATTTTAATACATATAAATACACTTAATAAATAATATAAAAAACAACAGAGAGTTTCACTCACCCTAGTTTAAGTCTACATATATACAACTTATACAAACCTTATCTAAATTAAGTAGTTTTAAGACCCTAGTCCTATAGACTAGACTTTGATTAGTAGGAAAATCGGACAACTACCTCCAAAAAATGTTCCGCACACCGAAAACCCAACAGCGGGAAGGAAACCCACACACGGAGGCACAATCAATGCCAAAAAACGAAGAGAGGGCAGGACCCTCTGGACTAATCAGGCGGCAGAATGTCCGAAAATCAATAGAGAGGATAGAGCAGGCCGAGATCGGAAAACAGACCAAGTCACCGGACAAAACGGCTAACGCCATGAGAACGACACAGACGACCAAAGCACCGGAAGAGACGAAGCCTGCTCAAAGACGCCAAAAGACAAGCGAAACCCCGCCGGGAACAAAAACCTCTCCCCCAAAAACTCCAACCAGGACCCTGACGCTGCCAAGTAACACCAGGACGGCGACTGTAACAAAGTCCAAGAGAAGCGCGCAGACACCCAGCCCTATACTGACGCCAAACAGGGCAAAAGCAGCCTACACAAGCAAAACAGCAGAGGCCACAGCAGTTCACAAAAAAGGTGTAGAAAACCTAAACCGCTTCCAAAACTTACGAAAGGACGTAAGGTTGGAAATTAAAAAGGCTCTAGACAGACTTCTAGAGCTAGTAACAGCAGTACCAACCAGGAGGAACTTGGAGGAGGAGCTGAGAGGAGAGGAAAATGAAGCTAAAGAGGTGGTGCAGATAGAAGTAGAGCCTAAAATGGGAACGGGGAGCGACCAACCAACCGTGATTGCAATGATCCGGGAAAATCACAGACTCCTAATAGAAAACGAAAGGAGAATGGAGGAAATAAAAAAGCTAGTACAAACGCAGAACGAGGACTTACCAACGAAAGGTACCTACGCGAGTGTAGCGGCGACGACCACAAACCCAAGACGAGACACGGCTGAAACCGCACTGCACTCCGTGGTCGTCACGTCCAGAGATGAACAGGAAACGGGGGAACAGGTGTTGGAAAGAATAAGAAAAGCAGTAGACGCAAAGGAGGGGTGGGTTAAGGTTGAAAAAGTAAGGAAAGCGAAAGACCGGAAAGTTATAATGGGATGTGCCACCAAGGAAGACAGAAAAAAGATAAAGGAAAGGATAGAGGCAGAAAGTACCCAACTGATCGTGGAGGAGGTCAAAAACAAAGACCCGCTTCTGGTCCTCAGGGATGTGTTGCTGATCCACAGCGACGAAGACGTGCTAAGAGCCCTGAGGAACCAGAACCGGGAGGTTTTTCACTCCCTCGACGGTGAGGAGAACAGACTGCGCATAAAATTCAGAAGGAAGGCACGAAACCCCCACACCAGCCATATAGTACTGGAGACATCCCCAAAAATATGGAACAGGGCGATGAAAGCGGGAAAAATGAGAGTGGACCTCCAGAACGTAATCGTGCTAGACCAGTCTCCCTTGGTTCAATGCTCGGGATGCCTAGGGTACGGACACGGCAGAAGATTCTGCAGGGAGACAGAGGTGCTGTGCAGCCACTGCGGAGGGCCACACTTAAATGCAAAATGCCCGGAAAAAGTAGTGGGAGAGGCCCCAGAATGCATAAATTGCAGGCGGGGCAAGATTGAAGACCGGAACCATAACGCATTCAGCAGACACTGCCCTGTCAGACAAAAATGGGAGGCAATAGCCAGAGCAACGGTGGCGTATTGCTAAGGTGGTCCCGGATAACACGCACAGGTACAAAATCATACAGGCAAACCTACAGCGAAGCCAGCTGGCCACAAACGAGATGCTCCTGGAAGCGCAGAAGAGAAAGACGGCGGTAGTCTTGGCACAAGAACCCTACACGGGGAAGGGAGGCAAAATGAAGAGCTACAGAGGCGTTAGGGTGTACCAGAACCTGAACCAAACAGGTGGAACCACGAAGGCAGCAATAGTCATCCTCGATGGCGAACTTGACGTTGAACAGTGCCTAGAAGAGACCACAGACAACATCGCGGTGGTAAAGGTCAAAACCGAAAACTGGGAGGTCACCTTAGCGTCCTATTACTTCGAGCCAGACAAACCAATAGAGCCGTACCTGGAGCATCTCCGGAAAATAAATGACAAGGCGAAAGGAATGCTAGTCATTGGTGGCGATGCAAACGCCAAAAGTACCTGGTGGGGCAGTAAAGCCGAGGACCAAAGAGGAGAACAGATGAGTGGAGGGCTGACGGAGATGGGTCTTTGCATCCTGAACATAGGCGACACCCCAACCTTCGACACTATCAGAGGGGGAAAGAGGTACAGCAGCCACATTGACGTAACGGCCTGCTCGGAGAACATCCTGAGCTTCGTAGACGGGTGGAGAGTGGACGAGAGCCTGACCGGATCGGACCATAACGGCATACTCTTCGAGCTGAAACTGCTCAAATCTAGAGGGACAAGAATAGAGCGGACAACCAGGGTCTACAATACCAAAAAAGCAAACTGGGAACAGTTTCATGAGAAACTGACCCAGAGCATGCAACAAGCGGGAGTGACCCTGGAAAGCATACAAGAAACCAACAGCAAGCAAGACCTGGATGAGCTAGTAGAGAAATACATGGGGGCGGTGAAAGAAGCATGCAACCAAGCCATACCCAAAAAGAGCAAAAAAGAAACACTCACCATGCCGTGGTGGTCCGAAGAGCTCGCAGCGTCGAAGAAGGAGGTGGCCACCCGGAAACGAAGAATCAGGAACGCAGCGCCGCACCGGAGAACACACGTCGTGGCGCTGTACCTGCAACAGAAAAATCAATATGAGGAGGATGTAAATAGGGCAATCACGGACAGCTGGAAAGAATTCTGTGGGAAGCAGGATAGGGAAGGAATGTGGGAGGGAATATACAGGATCATGGCGAGAACGTCGAGGAGAGGGGAGGACCAGCCACTTAAAAGAGAGGGAAAGGTGCTGGACGCTGGACAATCAGTCGGATTCCTGGCGGACACATTTTACCCCGCAGATGAGGAAAAAGGCGACAAGGAACACCACCGACAAACGAGAAAGAAAGCGGAAGAGGTAAACGAACCGGGCCATGATGACATACATGACCCGCCGTTTACGCTCGAAGAGCTGGAAATTGCGGCAGGATCCTTCAATCCGAGGAAGGCGCCGGGGGGGGACGGCCTCACCGCCGACATATGCAAACGGGCGATAGACGCAGATCCAACATGTTGCCTGGCACTGATCAACAAATGCATGGAATTGGAAAGCTTCCCCAAAGCATGGAAGGGGGCAGTAGTGGTAGTCCTGAAGAAGCCTGGGAGAGAGGACTACGCAACCCCGAAGTCCTATAGACCAATCGGTCTGCTGCCCGTATTAGGGAAAATATACGAGAAAATGCTGGTGAACCGCCTCAAGTTCCATATCCTGCCAGGAATCAGCCCTCGCCAGTACGGCTTTATGCCACAAAGGAGTACAGAAGACGCCCTTGTAACGCTCGTCAAGCACATCCGAGCGAAGACGAGTGCCAAGAGACTAGTGACACTAGTCTCACTGGACATCGAGGGCGCCTTCGACAACGCCTGGTGGCCGGCCATCAGGGTCAGACTGGCAGAGGAGAACTGCCCGGCGAACCTGAGGCGGATCATGGACAGCTACCTCGAGGACCGGCACGTAGAGGTCCGATACGCGGGAGCAACGCATACAAAGAAGACGGAGAAGGGGTGCGTTCAAGGCTCGATTGGGGGACCAATATTGTGGAACCTGCTGCTAAACCCGCTCCTAAAAGACATGGAAGCCCAGGGACACTATTGCCAGGCGTTTGCGGACGACGTAGTGCTGGTGTTCGATGGGACAGAGGCCAGAGAAATAGAGAGACAGGCCAATGCTGCACTCGGACATGTTCAAGAGTGGGGTGTCAAGAACAAACT